>PVIA01004083.1:0-147500 GCA_004024845.1 Tonatia bakeri
TTCCCTTCCCTTCCCTTCCCTTCCCTTCCCTTCCCTTCCCTGGAACTATTTTCAGAACACTAGATGGCATTTCCCCTCCTTTCCACAGGAGGGTCCTGCCTAAAAGGGGATTGTAGCCAGGGAGGGAGAGGAAGGAAGGAAGGGCCATGGCCCAGTGCTGACAATGATGAAAGGTCTGGATTCCTGAGTGTTTTTCAGGTACTCAGGCACCTCTGCTCCAGTAAGCATGTTAACAAAGAGTACACAGGTTTAATCTCATCAGAGTTTACCCCTGATAAAGCTATCTCCTCAAGTATATTTGCCATCAGTAGTTATTATATTTCCTTAGATAATAGTGCAAATATGAGAGAACTGAAGGGGAAGAGGGAGTGGCAATGAGTACAGACAAGAAGTAAGGGATCCAGGGAGTTAGGAGAGAGCTGGGGCGGGGAAAGAATTATGTCTACATACTACGGATTTAACAAAGGTCTGGCTTGTGCGGCTCAGCAGCACTAGGCTTGGGGTGGCACTAAAGCACGCGGCTGGCTACCCTGGGGAAGAGAGAGTGCCATATACTGGGCACTTGCATGGTATTGGGTGCTTTGTTACATGGTATCTCATTTAACTTTTGCAAAAATCCCATGAGATAAGCTTTATTTTTATCTCAATTTCATAGGTGAAGAAAATCCACAGAGAGATTAACTGATAAGGTCACTGGCTAGAAAGTCAAAAAGCTAGATTTAAATTTACAGGCTCAAATTCCATAGCCTACACTGTTTCCTGTGTACCAACTGCCTTCTGAGTAAGTTTTCCTAATGGTGGAAATTTAACCTTTAAGGGATATTTACTTTAAGGCACACTCACACATTTATTTTAACCATTTTGTGTAACCCCCCCTTTTTTTTTACTTTTTTCTAATATAAAATAAATAAGAAACTTCCAACAATAAAGAAAGGTATAAAGCAAAAACTTCCTCCTTGCTCAGCATGCACCCCACTCCCAGAGGGACCACTTTGGTGATTTGGTGTATATTCCTTCACAGCTTTTCCAATGCTACTCTTTAAAATAAAAATGTAATCATATGATGTATATGGACTTACAACTTTGTTTTTCTTCAAACTAATGGTATATCATTATATTCTATAGAACTAATTATTTCATAGGTCTAATTATTTTAGTGGCTGCCTAAAAATTCACTACATGGATGAACAATATTTACCCATTTTCTTAATAATAGGCATTTAGTTTGCTTCTAATTTATCACTATTACAAATAACACTGACATGAATTATTAAAATGGCTGTCTTTATATAAAGCATTTCTTCACATGCACGCCTTCCAGTAGGATATGTTTCTTAAAGTGAGATCGCTGGGTCAAAGGAAATAAGGCCTTTATCTTTTAATAGAAACTTCAGGAAAGAAATTTATACTCATATTCCCATCAACAGTGTGACAGTCCCATGTTTCACCACAATCTTTCCAATGAGGGAACATATCAATCTTTAAAAATTTTTGATAAACTACAAGGTGGAAAAATAGCCACTCAGGTGGTTTGAACTTCTATTACTTTAAGGGTAGAAGACAAAACCTGATTGAGAGGCAGAGCCTCGGAGTTTCCCCAAGTCTGTCGATCAAATCAGTGACTCATCCACCTCCCCACATGCTAATCTCAGATCACATGCAAATCTAGGTCTCACCAAAATGACAAATCTTTGTGTCCCCTGGGTCTTCAGAGGTCACTCATTCACTTAATTTATTGAACACCTACTAGGAGGCACTAGGAGGCAGGCACCATTTTACATGATAGGGGTGCAGCAGCAAATAAGGGAGACGATGCCTCTGCACTACTGGGACAGATACTCTTGGTGGGAGAGCCAACAATAAACAAGCAAGCACAGAGACAGGTACTTCATGGCTAAGCTTTATAGGGTTGCTTAGAAACTGATACAGCTTTGGATATCAAATCCTACTACTACACAATAAAGGACAAGAGAGGCATACGAGTCCAAATACTCCTGGTAGCTCTTCTTGGTTGTTCCAAATTTTAAATCAAGCCCCAAATCGAAATCAACATCCTTCTATACAAACCTGGGCCTCTTTGATTTCCCATCTCAGTGAACTGGCAGCACTGAAAACTAGGAATCATCCTTGACATCTCTTTCCCCCTCACTTTCCATATATAATTTATTATCGAATTGGTTTCATTTATCTCCTAGGTATTTCTAGACTCTCCTGATCTCTCTGTCTGCCCTCACCCCCACCCAAATACATGCTACCATCACTTCCAGTCTGGATACTGCCTAAACTTGACTGGTACCTGCAGATACTCTGGTTTTCAGCCATGTGGATTCCACATTGACATCAGTCTCCCAACTCCTGCTCTTTAAAAATCTCCAAAAGCTCTCCCTTCACTGTTCTTAGGATAAGCAAGAAGTTTCCTACCATGACCTGTGAAGCCATGCATATCTGGCCCTAGCCAGCTCTCTGACCTCATTTCCATCACACGCACTGTGACTTCCTCCACTCAGTCACACTAACGTTCTTCCCTTCCCTCGTGCCCACGGAGCTCCTCTCTAGCAGCCTGGCACATGCTCTTCCTTTAATCTGAAATGATGATTCCTCAGCTCTCAACTCAAGCATCAACTTCTCTGGCAAGGGCCTCCTGAGTGAGCAAAATCCATCTATTATGTGTTGTTGTGGCCCCTTACAGCTTTTTCTTACGGTTCTGGTCATAGTTGCATTTCTACATTTGCTTGTATATCTTTTAGGCTTTAAGCACTATGGGGCCAGGGCCATGTCTGCTTTTGTTTGCCAGCACACCTGCTGGTTAATTACCCAGCTTTTCATTCCACTGCATTTGTTGAGTAAAAGAACAAATAAATTTCATACGACACAGGGAAAACTGCTTGGAATGAATTTTAAGTGCTCTAAAAGTACAAAAAATAAAGTCAACCATTTGTAGTATGTTCGGATAAAAAGCAAGGAAGAAGGGTATGTGTTAGGGGAAGGGGGAGTACAAGAACATGCCATATCAGTGGGGACAAGGCTGTCCAAGGTGGTGAGGTGAGAATGAGGGAGCCTTGTATTCCACACAAAGAGCTTTAATCCACCCTTACAAGCAGTGGGAATCTATCGGAGATTCTTGGAGGATTACAATGAAGATAGGAAAAATTAACCCAGGTTAATTAACCTATCATCTGGGTAGAAGAATGCCTGGAACTAGACAGAGGTAGCAGGTTAAGAAGCAAGGAGGCTATCAAGATGCTTAAGGTAGGCTAGTGTGAGGTCTGTTACCTGGAAAAAAAAAGAAGGGGCAGATCCTGGTGTTAGGCAACAGAATTTGGTGATAAACTGCATTTGGGAATGAAAAAAATGTCAAAACTGCTTGCCTCTGACCCTATCTTACCCTAAGATTTACACATCAGAGGATACAGAAATAAGGACTAGAAAAAGATGACATGATCAGAGTCTTCCTGATTTTTAAAACACACAATTTTATTTCTTTCCCAACAACTTCAAATAAGGAACTAAAGTATTAAGTTGAAGAAAACCCAGGCAGTCGATAATACATTAATTACCTGGCATCTCATTCTACCGCATTGTTGTTGGGGCAAGATGTTTAATAAGTGGCATTTAGTTAGACATCCAAGAGGCAAACTATTTCTGTTTCTGCATCCAAAGATTCAGTGAGACAAAACCAACCAACCCCATGGCATGAAACAGATGAAAGAGCAATGGATGAATGAGGATGCCAGGGTTCTGGTCTCGGCTCTAAAACTAACTCCATTGTTTCAACTTGAGGTGTGTGATTTCCCTGAACACAGATTTCCTCATCTGTAAAACTTGCCAAAAGGAGAAGACAGGAACTGGGATTGACTTCTACTTATGTTCAGCAGAGCACTGGGACTCTGGGCAGATATTTCAAGGGGGTTCCATGGAAACAAGGGAGCTGTCAAGTGGGCAGCATCCCATCCCCCTCCCACAGGCCCCTCTCCCTGAGAAGCTCCACTTTCCTATCTACTATGCCAGGGATCAAGATGTCATTAAGCCTTCAGTATGATCCTAACCTTCATTCACACCCTTCAGTAAAAATAACAAGTTCTAGATGCTAAGAATCTTGTCTGATTCAGCTGTCTTATCTCCCAAAGAATAATATTACATGTTGATAGCCAAGTTGACCCATAAGTTAACACTGTGATCTTATTTTTCACAAATGCACAAATGACACACCCTTTTACAGTTTGAAGGAAAAACTGAATTTGCATTCCAGGAATAAACTTTGAGATTGGATGAATATAATCAGAGATGTTAGCCAATAATACAAACGGCTGCAGGTACATACATTAGCCTTATCTTAATATTTTGTTTTAAGAAGCAAGTATTACCTGTGTGATAAAAATTGATTTCTTTAAAAAAAAACAACAACACAAAAAACAAACAAAAAAACCCTCTGACTACTGATCTCTCCTCAGCTCAGAGCTCAGGGACTAGGGTAACTTCCCAGGACTCCCTGACCTCAGGGCCTCCAAGCCACATCAACTAGTGAGTACCCAAATCTGACATCATTTCACTAGTGGCCTACACTTTGCAATTGCAGAAGCTTGGATGCAAATCAGAGGACTGGGTTGACTCCTCTCTAGAAACAGAAGAAAATAAGGTGATGGACCAAAATGAACATACTCTAGTATGAAGGTTTCCAAAGTTCTTACAGCAATTTGCAATGGATCTTGAGAAAATCAAGTTCCTGGGTTTTTTCTATTTAGCATTGTTAATTTGGGGAGTACTATCTATGAACTTAAATATTATTAACATAATATTTGACATCAATTTGTCATTCTTTTATCCAACGCAGTAATGGGGTTTGAGTGTATGTGTGAACCTTGTGTTTCTATTTTGCAAATCGTGCATGTATTTGTTCACACATCACAAAGGTGTTTCTTATTGGGGACTGTGAAGAAAAAAGTTTGAAAAACACTGCTTTGGTAGATACTGGGAGTGCGAGAGAAAGCGGATCTTCACCAGTTTGATCTTAGAGACATTTTAGTAAGTCTGGTTTAAAAATAAAGAAGTGAGGGCAGTGGGGAGGCACTCAGTATTTCCTGAGTGATGACCATGTTGTAGACACTGTGCTTAATCTTAACCACTTAACAAGAGTTGGTCTTTTGGTGGTAGGAAAGGGAGTGGGGAGAAAAAGGGCTTGTCAAGAATTTGCCTGGATGAAGACAGATTCATTCAAAGTTACACCTAGTAAGAGGCAGATTCTGAAATCCAAGCTGACAGTCATCTGACTATTAATTGCAGTTTCTTAGCTGTAGGTGAGGGAGGTGTAGAGAAGCCTAAATTGTTTCTTTAAAGTGAGCTTTATAAAATCCTACTTGGGTCTAAATCATGACCACCATAGTCACCATGGCTGACATTTACTAAGCCCTCACTTTATCCCAGGAACTGTATTAAGTGCTTTAAAATCTTCATTTCATTTACTTCTCACACACACAAAAAACCCTTATGAGATACGTACTGTAGTCATCCCAGTTTACTGGAGGTTTTTAGCAGTTCAGTAAATTGACCAACATCATGGATGCAAAATCCAAATGCATATTAAATAGTTGAATACAGCTTTATTTACATTTCCTGCACAGGTTCAGGGTCCGTGCCTACTAAAGGAGCTATTTCCCCCTCAAAGTGTTGGAGTCACAACAGTTGAAATCTAAACTTACCTATGAAATAAAAGTGAGATTAGATGTTCACTTTGGTCTTTTTCATTCAGCATTCATTCTCTGGTTCTATTGGGTTGGCCAAAAAGTCTGTTTGTTTTTTTCCATAAATAAATGAAACGTTTTTCGTTTTTACCAATAACTTTATTGATTTGGATATTTTGAGTGTGTTGGCTGTCTCCTGCTATTGGCTTCTAGTCAGCCAGGGATGCTGCTAAACATCTTCCAATGTATAAGGCAGCCCCACAGCAAAGAATTATTTGGCCAAAATGTCAGTAGTACCAAGAAACTTTGCAAACCACTTAACACATTTGATCAGTCACAGCACCTTCTCCATACGCTGTACAAATCTTTTTTCATGTTTTAGTTGTGTTTTTATCTTCCTTGAAATAATAAAGCATCATACGCAGAAAATGTTGCACATTTTCTTCCATCTTCAATACGACAATGGCTGCACAAAAATTCACCAATTTTGGTAAGTCTTTTTTAAATGCATGCTGATACGACAGCTGTCACAATACAATCTAACCAAATTGTTTTGAATGAAGTTAAAGACCACTAAGCACAACTAGAACCATCGTACAGCAAAAATTGTTGCTTTAAGAAACAACCTTTTGGGCCAATCCAATAAAACATGTCATGCATTTAAAGAATGTCAGGCGAATATATCAGTCTTTATCATTTTACTCCAATGTCCTGGCTACTCACACTGCACGGCTAGTTCAGAAACACCTGGCGCTCCACATTCAGCAATTGGCTTACTAGAAATATACATCCTTTGGTTGTCATCACTGTATTTGAAAAATGTTAATTGTTCAATATTCTTTATAAAAACTGAACAGCTTTTAAAACATTATGCTGGTGATCTAAGGATTGGGGTTTATACCCTAATGGGATTTTTCTATGTAGCACTTCTTTTCTTATCCTAGTGACCTGGACAACTGCTGGCTACAAAGTCCATACTGTCCACTCTCTGGCTTCTTTCAGCTCAGGAGCATTCTGGGGATGGGATGCCCAGGGGCAGAGGTGGTGGCAGACCTCCATTTTCCTAAAAAGGCAGCGAAAGGAACTTTAGAAATCCCTAGCTGTTGTGGACTTTGAGCTGAGCACACAAGGCATCAAAGAGAAAACTGTGCAAAACTGGGACTTTTATGAGTTTGCTTTTATAGTCCAAACTGCTGACTGCCCTGGTGGAATTTCAGGCACTTTGATTTAGGTGAGGTTTGGTCCATTTTCTTGTGTATCATGGGTGTGCAATATCTCATCTCATCAGTTTCAGATAATTTGTAGGCCCTACTTCCTGCAGAAAATGTGGTAAGCTAGAGGACCTTAGGGATACCAATTTTCCAGTTTTTCTACCCTTTTGCTATCGTCTCTCAGCTTAATTATTGTAGAATCTTATCTGAATGAATTTTCATTACATCTGAGTGATTTGCAAGTCCTAGCTAACTTGTAAAAATGGAATTCTGCCTGTACCTTCAGATTATATCTCTTCCCTCAGAAAAACACAAGACAAATTGGTCTGAGGGCAAATTGAGCTGACCTCCCACTTAGCTGACAAAGGCTAGAAGGCAATTGTTCCTAAAAGTTGGGGGCGGGGGAGAAAAAGGTAAAACAAAATAAAGCAGGGCAGAACTCGCAGGGAAATGCTAAGTTCTGGTTTGCAAGATCACACCTACACCCTTACTGAAAAGGGCTGAAGAGACCGCACATGTCATCATTCTGCTATGCTCTGCTACCAGGTTTCACTCACGCAGATCCGCACTTCTGTCATATTCCGGGGAGATAACAACTGAGACACACAAAACCATGTTTTCCAAAGCAGACAGGGGATGGGCCTCGACGTTGAAGTCGAAGGAGTGATGGGTGGGTGGACACCAGAGGGGGAGATACTAAGCAAGGTGGAAGTTAGGGAGGCGGGTGAATAGCAAAGAAGCATACAAGTGACCCGGAAGATGGTTAGCAAAGAGCTAAATGTTGTGGTCCTGTAAAATAGATTCTGAGTCTTAATGAACATCCATTATGTACTTGAGGACACATTATAATCTCCCAGAAGTGAAGCAAATGCTTTTCTGGGCCAATATGGTTGTCGTCATATCCAAAACCTAAAAGCAAGTATCAGATGAGAGGAAAAAGTAATTGGGAATTGTAAAAGTGGTGTTACCGCATCTATCAATTCAGCTTTAGAGACTAAGAAGTGCCTAATGATTGCAGGAGGGAAGCCTAGAGGTTTTTTTTCTAGTGCACCTGTTCCTGACGGGCCTGGGCTAGTAAGAGAGGAAAACAACAGGTTCCCACAGGCGAAACTATCCAGTCCCCGCACCTCCTGGCGCCCGTGCCAAGAGCCAGCAGAGTGCGGCCCAGGCCTCCGCAGCCCTGCCTGTGGCCAGCTCTGCAAGACAGGCAGGCAACAATGGCTTCCAGTCTCCTTGGGCCCGGGCGCTCACCTTTTGGGAGCCAGGTGAAGAGCAGTAGCCAAGGTGCAGGTAACTCGAGGCCCATGCCGGCCCCTCTCTAACCCCTTTCAGCTCAGGGGCTCAGGGACACTCTCTTCCTCAGCTGCCGTCCCAGGACTCAGCACTTCTGCGGGAATGCTACCGCTTTCCCCTCCCTCCTCGCAGCAGCGCGAGTGCCGGCTTGGGCAGCGAGCAGGTACTCGGGCTCAACCCTACCTGAGCCGCTCCCCGCGGCTCCGCCTCCCACACCGGCGCCGGCGTTTCCTGCTCCGCCCCAGGTCCCTCAAGACTGCGGCCACCTTGCCTGCCTGCTACCGCGCTGTCTGCAGGCTGCCAGGCATTTTCCCCTCCTGACCGAAATGCGTCTCCTGCCCCTCAACCCTCTCACCGGTAAAGAATGTTACCATTTTTCTCCGGAAGTTCTCGGGAACTCTTACCCCTAGATAATGTCTCACCATGGTTTTGTAGAATTATGTAAACATAACTTACTAGGGAGTATTTCATGCGTAATGTTTTCATTCACTCATACGACCTTGGAAAACATCCCTCCCCCGACCCCCCACTAAATACACACCAATATGAAGTTTACACACTATGTCTATTCAGGTTTTCTAGAAGCTAAAGATATAGGGTATGAACTAGAGAAATAAACTTAATGACAATTATAAAAGTAACATGTTTATTATGAGTTAGGAAACTATAAATTCATGGAAATAAGGAAGTATCGTGTGGTGCATTTTTTTCTATTATTTCCCATCCTGCATGCAGCTCAGCTGCCCCTCAGACCTCAGCCTTCCCAAGGTCAAAGATTCTAGGTGTCTTTACAACAGTCCTCTTGGGATACAATTTGTCTCTACTTCTTCCTTAGCAGGAACCCACAGGAAGGGGAAAAGGAAAACAGAGGAGGGAGGCACATTTGCCTTCAGTTACCAGCCAATAACATTAATTTGGAAAATCACCTATACAGTGGTCAACGTGAATAGACAGCAAACCCTTTTATATGCGTTTCCTTTATCAGGGATTTTTCATCATTCTCTCCCTTCTGTAACAAACACAATTCTCCTTCCTCCCAGCCACCATCTTTCTCCTCAAGAAAAGAATTATAAAGATGCATTTAACATGGTTTCTGCTCCTCAGAACATCTCCATTCTGATTACTAACCTTAGAAGTCAATATTATTTCTCCTGAGTGTATCCCTGCCCTGCCCCCTTCTGCTCTGAAGAGTCCTCTTCATGGATGTTATTGGTGTCCCTCATCTCACCTCCACCCAGAGAAATATCCTTGTCCTGAATCTGATTGAAGTTCTCAACACAGTCCCTTCTGCCCATTTTCCCTCCTTCCCCTCTATTCCTGGATCTGGCCTTTGGTTCCCTAATTGGGCCTCTCCACTTTAAATGTTTTTCTTACAGTTTCTCTTCCAGAAAACAGGAAGTAAATTCAGGAAGTCATGACCAAGGGCAGATGTACAATATGTTCAGCAGCCTTTCAATCTTTTGCAGTGGGATCCCAGCAGAACAGCAGCAGGATACAATGTGAGTGAAGGATGCTCCCCCTCCCTGCTCCAGAGACCCTGTACATTCTCCCAGGAACATTGTATGTGTTTGAGTGTTTGTGACCCTGAAGGATTTGTGTGGTTGCTGCTTAGTGAATTCTAGGCAAATTTTCAACCCCAGTCTAAATAAATATGAACCCTCTCTTTCCCACACCTACCTCCCATACCCCTCAGCCTTGCTTTGAGGTAAAGGTCATTTTAATATTCATTGAAGTCAGCATTTCTCCATGTTAATTTCATGGAACAGCAGTTTCATGGAATGTTAAGAAATAGTATATGGGATCAAATAAATTCAAGAAATGCTAGATTAAACCAAACAAAATATTTTTTCAGGACTTACCAAACCCTTAGGGTGCTAGTGTATCTTTGAATTTCCAAGGGAATATTTCTCAGCATTGTTCAACTACAAAGCCTTTTTTTTGCCCCTTACACATATCTTAGACAGATGTGTCATGGATATTTTAGGAAATCCTGGTGTTCTAAACATGACTGGGGAGGATACTTTGGAGACTTCTGTAGGAACAACGAGAAAAGGACTTTAACAAAGGTTGTCCAAATGCAGGAGAATTAGAATTTTTATTTTCTCTTGGAAATTGCTATTCAGTTGAACATCTGCCTCTATTGCTTCTTTTAGAGTGAACACTTCATGGTTAACTTTCTATGTTTCTCTGTCTACTGCATACAACTTTTTTTCTTCACCACTTATGTATTATGCACCAAGCAATGTTCTATGTACTTTACATGCATTATCTCATTACATTCCCACAATAGCTGTATAAAATAAGAAGTTATTGTCAATCACACTTTACAGATGTGAAAGCTGAGCTACAAGGAAATAACTTGCCCAAAGTAAAGATAGCAAGTAGTGGAGTTACGAGTCTACATGAGGTAGTCGGATTCCAGAACTAATGCCCTTAGCTGTTACACCATGCACTTTCATGTAGCTGTATCTCCATCTGTACTAACAGCTAGCTGACTCTATCAGTGTGTGCTAATGCAGTTTCTTTCCACATATGTCACTTAGCTTTACATAAAGAAAATTCCATTCCACTGGCATGACCTCTCCTGGGTCCGTCATTGTGCCAACATATGGCACATTATTGGTCCATTAAAAATTAGATAAGGGTACACATTTAACTCAGAACAAAAAAGAGTTCATTGCTAAATATAGAAGTAAAAATCACTTGACTTGATGATAGCGACTGAGACCAAAGTGTACTCATATACAAAATAATAATAATGACTACCATTTATTACATATTATGGTAAGTGTTGTTCTAAGCACTTTTTTGTATTAACTTGAATAATTCTCTCAACAACACTGTGAGACAGGGACTGTCATTCTCCTCATTTTACAGCTCAAAAACTTGAGACACAAAGGTTCAGTTACTTACTCAGGATCACCCAGCTTGTAAGGAGCAGAGCTGAGATGCAAACTCAGGGTATTTGCCTGCAGAGCATACATTCTTTATCACTGCCCTAGCTATACTACGTTTTTTGTGTCAGCTGGTCCAGGGTCTAACCACAAAGTACTGAGTTTATGATCTCATCATTTATAATCACACTTGCCAGTTGAAATTGTGTCTGAATATTTCCAAATAGTGTGTCTATATGCACATGTGCCTCTGCATTTGAGAATAATGTGATATTTGTTCATCTACAAATGTATATTTATCAAGAATTGAGAAAAGAAATGTCAGAAAAGGAAATAAACATGTAAGTAAAAATATCCCCAGGCAATTAAAGCTAAAAAAGGGCAAGAAATGAAAATACCAATACTGCAACATTTGTAATACAGTTGGACCTCTGTATCCAAAGTTCCACATCCTCAAGTTCAGTCAATGGAATCTCTCACAAATACAGAGAGCCAACTAAAGGAGTTGAGGATCTATGAATATTGGTATCCATGTGGAGTTCTGGAACTAACACCCTGAGGTACAACTGTATATATTCTTCATCTTTGTATGACTAGCATCTAGCATAATACCCAGCATATAGATAGTGCTCAATAAATATTTACTGAGCTCTTTACCCGTTGTTCTTGGGAGGTGAGCTGTGAGTGGGGTTCAGAATGAATAAGACTTTGCAAGCCAAGCAGAGAGAACAGCATGTGCAAAAAATTATGGCACCAGGAAATAGCATAGCTAAACTATAAGCATTTAAAATTTGCTAGACTATAGCATGGGGTAGAGATCAGTAGGAAAGTATGTTAGAGAGTTAGCCAGGGTAAATAAAGGGCTTGCATAACCAGCTAGGGAAATAAGACAATGGGAAGCCAGTGAAGGGTTTTAAGCCTGGAAAACATGATCAAACTTGTATTTTAGAAAGATAAACTTGGCAGCAGTGCAAAGAATGGTAGGCAAAAAATGAGATGAAGGCAGGAAAAACAGTTAGAAAACTGTTACTATAGTCCAAGTGGTAGATACTGAGGGCTCAAGCCAATCACTGGTGTTTGGAATGAAGAGGAGAGAATACTTTCGCTGATAAATTAAATGTGGGAATTGAGATAAAAATATAAGTTTCTGACTATTAAGTCTGGGTAGATGGTATTTTATTTAAAGAACATAGATATATAGAAAGGTTTTTAATCACTTCATATACATTGTACCTGAAAATATAGTGGACTATCCAAATGAAATGCCTAGGGATGGTTGGAATAGTTTGTTAAATGCAATTAATCAAATGCAGTTGGTAGGCACTGAACATCTATATAGGGAAGTCTGGGTCAGTAGGGTCCTGGGTGACCTACTTCTTGGTTAGTAGGTTATAATAAGATAGTTATTCTTGGAGTCAAGCTAAAAGCAAGAGGTGGAGGAATCTAGTAAAAGGAGTCTGGGAGCAAATATGTTCATTATTACCACTCCTGTTTAATATTATATTAGATATTATAACTAGCACAATAAGAAAATTAAAAAGGCTGAAATGAAGAATAAAGATGTTACTCACAGTATTATGATTGTACAGAATATTGAGAATCATAAGCATAAGGACCAGCAAGAGAGGTTGCTAGAAACAAGGACAATATATTAATGTCACTAAAATTTGTATATACCAGCAACATCAATTGGGAAGATATGACTTTAAAATATACATGTACAATAGCAATAAATCTATAAAGTAACTATAAATAAGTCCAACAATACACGTGGAACAGTTTTATAGAGAAAATTAGTAAAGTTACAGAAAAATTTTTAAAGACAAATAAATGCAAAGATGTACCATATTCATGGATAAGAACATTTAGTACTACTAAGAATGATTATTTCTCTAAATTTAATTAATCCTATATTTTTCTAAAAAAATACAAAAAATATCTCCTCAGAACTTCATAAGCCATTTCTAAAGTTGAATTGAAATTACAGGTGGTAAATAGCCAAACTAATATTGAAGAGAAATAAGAAGGAAGAGAAAAATTTACCTCTTAAAATGATAAAACTAGAGCAATTAAAACAATGTGACATTCATATATATGATGTTTGTCCAGAAGGCATCCAGCCATGTAATATGAAAAATAGAGACATTTACTGAAGAAGATACAAGAAACAAGGTACATAGGACAATGACACATCAGTCCCCTTCAAAGTAGGCACCTTGGGACCTCACGCAGTTCTCCCAATCACCATCAGCTGCCCCATCATATTTTCCTGAATTTCATCGACTGTCTGAAATCTCTTCCCTTTCAAAGGTGATATTAGTTTTGGGAAAAGCTAGAAGTCACAGGGTGTCAAATATGGGTTGTAAGGGGACTGAGTCACCTGGGTGATTTGATATTTTGCCAAAAAACTCTGTATGAGATGTGATGCATGAACTGGCACCTTGTAGTGATGAAGCTGCCAATCACCAGTTGCCCATATCTGCAGCCTTCTGAATCATCTGACCAGGTTCCACAGAGGAAAGTTCAAGCTTAACACAAAATTTGATAAGGATTCGTTGCTCTACTGGCTCAGTCATTTTTAATGTAACAGCCACACAGTACTTAGGCTCACCCAACAGCATCTACCACCCCCACTGACTAGTACAGTAAAGTCATCATCATTCACACATGCTCATTCTAGTCCACTGTCCTTGGCTGCCAGGTAACATCAGTGTCACACAAACCATTCTCATTATATTAACAATGGTTGGACTTTTTCTGGGCAGACTTTGTAAATAGACAAATAGACAAGTGGAGCATAAAAGAGATTCTAGGAGTAGGCATGCATATTGATGGGAATGTGATAAATAACAGAGGTGGCATTATAATTCAGTAGGACAACCATAAACTATTCAATAAGTGATGCTGAGACAATTAGTGTTTGTTATGTTAGAAGATAAGATGTACAGGCATATCTCAAAGACATTGTAAGTTTGGCTTCAGCCCACTGCAGTAAAGCAAGTATTACAATAAAGTGAGTCATAATCTTTTTGCTGGTGGTGAGTTTCGCCTTCAATTTGTAAAAAACACAATGTCTGTGAAGCACAATAAAAGGAGGCATAGCTGTTTCTTTTCTTTATACCACAAATAAAATTCAAAACTGATTATAATCTAAATATTAAAAGCAAAAATATCAAACTTTTAAAAGAATATATTGTAGAATACCCACATGGCCTAGAAGAAAAGAGTAAATTCTTAAAAACATAAAGAATAATTTATTAAGGAAGACATACATAAGACTATATTAAATTTAAAAGTTCTATAAACAAAATACAACATATACAAAATGAAAAAAAAAAAGCTAAAGACTAGAAAAAGATATTTCCTGTGCATTTAAAAAGCAAAAAATTATAACCAATATATATATATTTTAAAATCTCTTAAAATGTAAGTGGGATAAAACCCAATGGTAAGGGAAATGAACCGGCAGTTCACATAAGAAAAAATATAATTCACTATTAAGCATATTAAAAGAGGCCCAACCTGGAGCAAGTGCGATTGTTCCCTTTCAGACTCCTGCCCCACATACAGCATCACGATCCATCGATGTGGGTTACCCCGCCCCGGTGAATACCTAAGGCTCCACCCTTCACTACATAAAAGGTGCATCAAGACAAAAAAAAAAAATGGCCCAAATGAAAGAACAGATCAAAGCTCCAGAAAAAATACAACTAAGTGACGAAGAGGCTGCCAACCTATCAGATACACAGTTCAAAACACTGGTAATCAGGATGCTCACAGAATTGGTTGAATTTCATTGCAAATTAGATGAAAAAATGAAGGCTACACTAAGTGAAATAAAGGAAAATGTGCAGGAAACCAATAGTGATGGGAAGGAAACTGGGACTCAAATCAATGGAGTAGACCAAAAAGAAGAAAGAAATATCCAACCAGAAAAGAATGAAGAAACAATAATTTTTAAAAATGAGGAGAGGCTTAGGAACCTCCAGGACATCTTAAAACACTCCAACATCTGAATTATAGGGGTACCAGAAGGAGAAGAGGAAGAGCAACAAGTGGAAAACTTATTTGAACAAATAATAAAGGAGAACTTCCCCGATCTGGCAAAGGAAATAGACTTTCAGCAAGTCCAGGAAGCTCAGAGAGTCCCAAAGAAGTTGGACCCAAGAAGAAACACACCAAGGCACATCATAATTACATGAGCCAAGTTTAAAAATGAGAGAATCTTAAAAACAGGAAGAAATAAGGTGACAGTTACCTACAAAGGGGTTCCCATCAGAATGTAGGCTGATTTCTCAAAAGAGACCTCACAGCAACAAGGGGCTGGAAAGAAGTATTCAAAGTCATGAAAGGCAAGGACCTATGTCCAAGATTACTCTGTCCAGCAAAGCTTTCATTTAGAATGGAAGGGCAGATAAAGTGCTTCTCAGATAAGATCAAGTTAAAGGAGTGCATCATCACCAAGCTCTTATTATATGAAATGTTAAAGGGATTTATCTAAGAAAAAGATAAAAAATGTGTACAGTAAAATGACAGCAAACTCATAATTATTAACAACCACACCTAAAACAAAAACAGAAATAGACTAAGGAAACAACTAGAACAGGAACAGAACCGCAGAAATGGAGATCACTTGGGGGGTTAGCAACAGAGGAGTGGGAGGGGGAGAGAGGGGGAAAAGGTACAGAGAATAAGTAGCATAGAAGGTAGGTAGAAAATAGGGGGAGGGTAAGAACAGTATGGGAAATGTAGAAGCCAAAGAACTTATGACACATGGACATGAACTAAATGGGGGCAATGTGGGTGGGAAGGGGTATGCAGGGTGGAGAGGAGTGAAGGGGGGGAAATGGGACAACTGTAATAGCATAATCAATAAAATGTATTTTTTAAAAAAGATGCCCGACCTGAATTATAATCAGAAATCATAAATTTAAAACAATAAATACTAGTTCACATTTGGTAAATTGGTTAAGATGTAAAAGTGAGTCCACCAAGTGCTGGTAAAGATGTAAGAAGTGTAAATTCCCTCTACTTTGGAAAACAGTTTGACAAAACCTAGTAAAATTGAAGGTGCACATATCCTACCTAGAATCTTGCAATTTTCTTTCTAGGTCTGTACTCTGTAGAAATTGTCACTCTGTGCAAACACATATATGTGCAAGAATGTTTGTTACAAAGCAATTTGCTCAAAACTTGGAAACAACTTTCCATCAAGAAGAATAAATAAATTAACATAGGGCTTAATCAATGGAATGAAATAATATGGCACTGTTAAAATGGATTAACTAGATCTATACCGTAGATAAGTATATTAAACATATATTCAGTAAAGAAGTTAAAAGTTACTACTTACAGAAATTTTTCAAATGTTATGACAAAAAACAGTGTTATATAGTATTATGGAAGGTACATATGTATGTAGAACAAAGTGTGAAAACATTCAGGGAAGTGGGCTTCACCAGTCTTGGAGTGTCATTACTCCTGAGAGGAAAGAGGAGAGGAATGGGTTGGTAGGGACGTTGGTAGCTGAATCTGTACCATTTATTTTTTAAGATACCTAAAACAAATACACTAAAAATGTGGAATCAGTTAAATTTAAGTGGTATAAGTGGTGCTGATTATACTATTTTATGTGCTTGTCTGTATCTTTGGCATATTTTGTAATTAAAAAAATACTTTTAAAACAAACAAGAATGAGCAGCAGGTATAGAATCGGACCAGGTGTGTCTGTGCCAGGACATTTCCACTGGCATCCAGTGTGATGTTATGTAAGTCACTCTGGGCTGAGAATGTTTTTATCTGTCAAATGGGAAACTGGATGAGATTCTATGTCTGCTAAAATCAAGCATGAAACCAAGGCACTTTAATTACACTTGTCATGCATGGCCTAAGAATCTGGTTCTCTCAATATTTTATTATAAGGAAAGAAACCAGGGACAAATGGGGCCTGCTTCCCTGAGGCTGGAGCCATAGAGAAGAGGTCATAGAAACAAAGATAGAGCCTGAACTTCTACTTTCACCAAAGGTATTTATTTTTCTCTCTGGTGTTTCTTCCTCTTGTGGCAATGCCCAGTTTGCTGTTTAGACTGCTCTGAGATGATGAGCTCAGTCCTTGCACATCTTGGTAAAGCTCAATAAAGCTCAGAATATCTAGTTCTTTCCAGCCCACTCCAGAGGGCATGATTCAATTAGTCTATGGGGAGGCCCAGCAAGCAGTATTTTTTAAAAGTTCCCAGGGCATTCTAATGTATAACCAGAGTTGAAAAGATAGTTAAAGGGTTTGTTACTAAATAGGGCATTCCCCAGGGTAGTCCCTAAATAGAACATTCTCCAACACATTTCCTATCTGAGCTTCTCTTTGGTAACTTTACTTTGTCGCTACCTCGTGTGACAGAGTAGGAGAGCTTCTACTCCAAAGCCCAGGGTCCTGAGATGTGTAACTTCCCTTTTCTGGCTTCTTCACTAGGAGAGCATAACATATCCATGGTACCATCAGATGGGATTGAATTTCAGGGCATTACCACCAAGTAGCCATGTAGGACAGGTAACCCTCATTTTTGCTGCTATAACTCAGGGTCAATTGATTGGTCATAGTGTATGTATGGTAATTTTAATATATGTCCATAAATTCTTTGCCCCCTCCCTTTAAGAGGGGGAACCTAAATTTATGACCCTCAAGTGTAGGCTAGACTTAGTGACTCACTTATAATGTGTAGAATAGCAGAAGTAACACTGTGTTACCTCCAAGACTAGGTCATAAAAGTCATTACAGCTTCTTCCTTGCCCACTCTGGGGAAGCCAGCTGCAATCTCATGAGGACACTCAGTCTTATGGAGAGGTCCACACAGTAAGGAACTGAGTCCTCCTGCTAATAGTCATATGAGCGAGCCATCTAGAGAGGAAATTTTCTGAGTCAAGCTTCTGAATTGCTGATACCTTAACTGTAAACTCATAAAATAACCTGAGACAAACAACATACAAATAAGCTACTGTCAAATTCTGGAGGCACAGTGTGAGAAAATATATATTTGCTGTTTTAACCTTCTAGAACAATACTGCTGTTATGCAGCAATATATTGCCAATATAGTAATTGTATGTTCAACCTTAGTAGAAAATGACAAACAGTTTTCCAAATTTACCTACACACCACCAGTGAATGAAAGTTTTCATTGTTCTATGTCCTTGGCAATATTTGAAATCAGCAGTCTTTTCTTTTTTTACATTTATTTTTATTGTATTTTTTCCATTAAAATTTACCCACTTACAACCCCGCCCCTCACAATCACCCCACTGTTATCCATGTCCATGGGTCCTTTTCCCTTTTTTGCTCAATTGCTCTGCCTGCTAACTCTTCCCCATAGAGCTGCCAGCCCGTTCTCAGTCAATAACTCTGTCTTTATTTTGTTGGTTCAGTTCATTCATTATATTCCACATAGGAGTGATATCACATGGTATTTGTCTTTCTCTGACTGGCATATTTCACTTAACATAATGTTCTCCAGGTCCATCCATACAGTCTCAAAGGGTAAAATTTTCTTCCTTTTTATGACTGAGTAGTATTCCATTGTGTAAACGTCCCATAGTTGTTTTATCCATTCATCTACTGATGTGCACTTGGGCTGCTTCCAAATCTTGGTTTGTAAATGACACTGCAATGAACATAGGGTGCTTATGTTCTTTAATAGTGTTTCAGATTTCTTCAGATAATTCTCAGAAGTAGAATTGCTGGGTCATAAGGCACTTCCATTTTTTATTTTTTGAGTTATCTCCATACTGATTTCCACAGTGGCTGCATCAATCTGCATTCCCACCAGTAGTGCAAAAGGGTTCTCCTTTCTCCACATGTTCACCAGCACTTTTTTTTGTTGATTTATTTATTTTTTTATTTTAATTGTTGTTCGAGTACAGTTTTCTGTCTTTTACTCCCTTCCCAGCCCAATCCCCCAGTCCTCCCCACCTCCCTCCAATTTCCACCCCCCCCCAAGTTTTTGTCTATGTATTCTTTATACTTGTTTCTGTAAACCCTTCCCCTTTTCCCCTGAAATTCCCTCCCCTCTCCCCTTTCTTGATTTATTGATGACAGCCATTCTGACAGGTGTGAGATGATCTCATTGTGGTTTTAATTTTTATTTCTCTGATGACTCATGATGTTGAGCTCCTTTTCAAATATCTATTGGCCATCTGTATGTCCTCTTTGGAGGAGTGTCTATTCAGGTCCTTTGCCCATTTTTAATTGGGTTGTTTAGTTTTGGGGGGTGTTGTTTTATAAGTTCTTTATAAATTTTGGACATTAAACCCTTGTCAAATGTATTGGTGAATATATTCTCCCATTCAGTGGGTTGTCTTTTTATTTTATTTTTTGATGGTTTCCTTTGCTGTGCAAAAATTGTTTAGTTTGGTGCAGTCTTATTTGTTTATTTTATCTTTTGTACTTCTTGCCTGAGGAGACATATCAGGATATGGTATGGGCAATATCTAAGATTTTACTGTCTATGTTTTCTTTAGGGTTTTTATGGTTTTGAGTCTAACATTTAAGTCTTTAATGCATTTTTAGTTTATTCTTGTGTGTGGTATAAGAAACTGGTCTAGTTTCATTTTGTCTGCACATATCTGTCCAATTTTCCCAACACCATTTATTGAATGAAGTGTCTTTAACCCATTGTATGTGCTTGCTTTCTCTGTCAAATATTAATTGACTGTAAAGTTGTGGGTTTATTTCTGAGATCTCTATTTTGTTCCATTGTTTGTTTTAATGCAATTACCAGGCTGTGTTGATTACTATGGCCTTATAGTATGGCTTGATATTAGGTAGTGAATTTCTCCAACTTTGTTCTTCTTTCTCAAGATCAGTTGCTATTGAGGGCAGTTTGTGGTTCCATGTAAATTTTTAAAATATTTGTTCTAGTTCTATAAAATATATCATTGGAGTCTTGATAGGAATTGCATTAATTCTATAGATCACTTTGGGGAGTATGGACATTTTAATGATGTTAGTTCTTCCTATCCATGAACATGGTATATGTTTCCACTTATTTGTATCTTCTTTACTTTCTTTCTTCAGTCTCTTACAATGTTCCAAGTACAGATTTTTGTGTGCTTGGTTAGGTTTATTCCTAGGTATTTTCTTCTTTTTGAAGCAGTTGTGACTGGGATTGTTTTCTTAATTTTTTTCCTGATAGTTCATTATTGACATGTAAAACTGCAGCTGCATTCTGGATTTGATTTTTTATCCTCCTAGTTTACTGAATTCATTTATCACATCTAGTAGTTTCTTAGTGGAATCTTTAGGGCTCTCTATGTACAGTATCATGTTATCTGCACATAATGACAGTTTTATTTATTCCTTTCCAATTTGGATGCTTTTTATTTTTTCTTCTTGTCTGATTGCCATGGCTAGGACTTCCAGTACTATGTTAAATAAAAGAGGTAAAACAGACATCTTTGTCTTGTTCCCAATCTTAAGAATACCTGTACTTGTTGCCTGTTGAGTATGATGCTGGCAGTGGGTTTGTCATGTATAGCCTTTATTATGTTCCAATACATTCCCTCTATTTCCACTCTTTTGAGAGTTGTTATAATAAATTGGTATTGGATTTTATCAAATGCTTTTTCTGCATCTATTGATATAATCATGTGGTTTTTATCCTTCATTTTGTTTATGTGGTGTATTACAATCATTGACTTACAAATATTGTACCAACCTTGCATTCCCAGAATAAATCTCAATTGTTCACAGTGTATGATCTTTTTGATGTACTGCCATATTTGATTTGCTAATTTTTGTTGATAATTTTAGTATCTATGTTCATCAGGGATATTGGCCTATAATTTCTGTGTTTGTAGTGTCTTTATCTGGTTTTGGAATTAGGATAGTGCTGGCTTTGTAAAATGAGGTTGGAAGTCTTGAATTTTTGGAATGGTTTGAAGAGAGGTGTTAGTTCTTGGAATGTTTAGTAAAGTTCACCTGTGAAGCCATTTGGTCCGTGGCATTTGTTTATTCGGATTTTTTAAAATTACTGCTTCAATTTCACTAGGTATAATCTGTCTATTCAGTTTCTCTGATTCTTCCTGATTGAGTTTTGGAAAATTGTATGTTTCTAGCTATTTATCTATTTTGTCCAGGTTGTCCAGTTTGTTGACATATAGTTTGTTTATAATACATATTTTCTTACAGTCCTTTGTATTTCTTTGGTGTCAGTTTTTTTCTCTTCTTTCATTTAGTATTTTTTTTATTTTGAGTCCTCTCTCTGTTTTCCTTGATCAGTGTAGTTAAGGGTTTATCATTCTTGCTTATCTTTTCAAAGAACCAACTCTTGGATTCATTGATTTTTTGTATCTTTTTTTTAGACCCTATTTCATTTATTTCGGCTCTGATTTTTATTATTTCCTTCCTTCTACTCACTTTGGGCTTTGTTGTTTGTTCTTTTTCAGGTTCCCTTAAGTGTAAAGTAAGATTTTTTTTTGAGGTTTTTATTTCATTTTGAGTTAGGCCTGTGATGCTATGAATTTCCCTCTTAGGACTGCTGTTCGTTTGTTCTACAGATTTTGGGTTGTTGTGTTCCCATTTTCATTTGTTTCAAGGTATCTTTTGATTTCTTCCTTGATCTCCTTGTTGACCCATTCATTGTCCAATAATGTTACAATTAGCTTCCATGTCTTTGTGTATATTTCAGTTTTCTTTTTGTGACAGATTTGTAGTTTCATAACATTTTTGTCAGAGAAGACACTTGATATGACTTATATCTTCTTAAATTAATTGAGACTTGTTTTATGTCCTAAGATGTGGTCTATCCTAGGAATTGTTCCAAGTGTACTAGAAAAATAGGTATATTGTGCTGCTTTGGGTATGAAATGCTCTGAGTATATCGATGAAATCCATTTGATTTAGTGTGTCATTTAAGGCCACTGTCTCCCTGAGATTTTTTTTGGAAGATCTATCCATTGAAGTCAATGTGGTGGTAAAATCCCCAACTATGACTGTATTTCTGTTGATCTATTCTTTTATGTCCATCAAGATTTGCTTTATTTATTTAGGTGCTCTATGTTGGGGTCATAAATGTTTACTAGGGTTATATTCTCTTGATGGATTGTTAACTTTTTCATTATGTAGTGTCCTTCTTCGTCTCTTACTATAATCTTGCTTTTAAAGTCTATATTGTCAGATATAAGTATTGCTACCCCAGCTTTTTATTCCCCTTTCCATCTGCATGAAATATCTTTTTCCAAGCCTTTAGTTTTAGTCACTGTGTATCTTTTGTTCTGAGGTGTGTCTTTTTTTTTTTTAATGATTGTTCAAGTACAGTTTTCTCCCCTTTACTCCCAATCAAGCCCACCCACCCCCCTCCCATCTTCCCTCCCATTACCACCCTCCCCCTAGTTTTTATCCATGTGTCTTTTAACTTTGTTCCTGTGAACCCTTCCCCTTTTCCCCTGAAATTCCCTCTTCTCTCTCCTCTGGTCACTTTCTGCCTGTCCTCTAATGCAGTGTCTTTTACTATATTTTGCTTGTTTCTTTGTTTTGTTGTTTAGGTTCCTGTTAAAGGTGAAATCATACGGTATTTATCTTTCACTGCCTGGCTTATTTGAGGTGTGTCTTTTGGAGTCAGCATATATATATGGTCTTGTTTTCTTATCCATTCAGCTATCCTGTGTCTTTTGATTACAGCATTTAAACTATTTGCATTTAATGTGATTATTGATAGATATGAATTTATTGCCATTTTATTTTTTAACTTTCTTTTTTCCTTTTTCTTCTTCTCCTCCTCCTTCTCCTTCTAGCCTTTTAACATTTGTTGCAATACTGGCTTGGTGGAACAAACTGGTTTAGCTTTTTCTCGTCTGCAAAGCTCTTCATTTCTCCCTTAATTTTAAATGATAGCTTTGCTGGGTAAAGCACCTTGGTTGTAGGTTCTTGATTTTCATCACCTTGAATGCTTCATGCCTATCACTTTTGGCCAGAATTTTTTCTGTTAAGAAATCAGATGATCTTCTTATGGGAGCCCCCTTGTAGGTAACTAATTGCTTTTCTCTTTTGGCTTTTAAGATTCTTTCCTTGTATTTAAGCTTTGCCATTTTAATTACATTGTATCTTGGTTTGGGTCTTTTGGGATCCATCTTGGTTGGGACTCTGCACTTCCTGGATTTTTGTGTATTTTCCCTTAACAAGATTAGGGAAGTTTTGGGTCATTATTTTTTCAAATAGGATCTTGATCCTTTGCTCACTCTCTTCTCCCTCTGGTAGTCCCATGATGTGAATTTATTATGTTTCATGTTGTCTGAAAGGCTTCTTAAACTCTCCTCATTTTTTAAAATTCTTTTTTCTTTTTGCTACTCTGCTTGGGTGTTTTTTTCTACCTCATCTTCCATATTGCTGATTTGATCTTCTGCTTCATATAACCTGTTTATTTCTTCCAGTGCATTATTTATTTCAGATATTGCAGTCTTTATTTTGGACTGGTCCTTTTTTATGGTTTCTATGTATTTTTTTCATTCTGTGGAGTATCCTTATAATCTTTATTTTAAACTCTATATCTGATATATTGCTTGCCTCTGTTTCATTTAGCTCTTCTTCTGGAGAATTCTCTTGTTCTTTTGGAGCCTGTTTCTTTTGCTTCCCATTTTGGCTGCATCTTTGTTTTGTTTCTACATATTAGGTTGATTTGCAAAGTCTCTGGTGTAGACCTATGTCACACACTGCCTATGACTGGTCCTGAGCAATTTGTTTGGAGCTATCAGCAATCCACTACTTGTGACTTCCTCTTGGGCCCGGGTATATGCAGAAAGGACCAAGCTGTGTAGCAAGTCTGGCTTTTACGCCCATTGGGTTTGCGGTCAGCTAAAGTCTCAGAGCTCTCAGAGGTCTGCCTTTGCCTGCAGGCTTTCTGCTCAGCTTATTCACTGAAATAGCCTCCAGCTGTACTCCTTAGCAGCTTGGCATAAATTCCATTGGATGATGCAGTAGGGATTCCTGTGGGTAGGACAGTTGCTTCCTCCCATGGAGGGAGTGAGAAAGATGGCTTCTGCACTATGGGGAATGACTGAGCACAGGAATCCTGGCAGCTGACCCTTAGCTCTCTCCCCAGTGGCACCAATCCCAGACTTTCTTTATGTCACTCTGGTGTGCTTTGCCCTTCCATTGCTGGAGCCCTGGGTAACTGGCTATAGATATTTTGTATGTTGGCCCTTTAAGAGGCTCTCTGCATCTCTAGTCATCTCTGTGGCAGAAGAAAGCCCCTCTGCATTTCACAGCCAGGTGTTATTTGGGATCCTTTCCCAGTTTTGCTGCTGTATGATGGGGAGCCCCACTTGGGGTTTACTTATTTTTATTTTTTTAATATATTTTATTGATTATGCTATTACAGTTGTCCCATTCCTCCCCTTTATTCTAGTCTACCCTGCACACTACCTCCCACCCGCATTCCCCTCCACTTTAGTTCATGTCCATGGGTCGTACATATAAGTTCTTTGGCTTCTACATTTCCTATACTATTCTTAACGTCCCCCTGTCTATTTTCTACCTACCATTTATGCTTCTTATTCCCTCTACTTTTCCCCCCTCTCTCCCCCTCCAGCTCCCCTGCTGATAACCCTACATGTGTTCTCCATTTCTGTAGTTCTGTTCCCTTTCTGGTTGTTTCCTTAGATTGGTTATTTATTTATTTATTTATTTATTTATTTATTTAGGTTTGCTTGTTAATAGCTGTGAGCTCATTGTCATTTTACTGTTCATATTTTTTACCTTCTTCTTCTTAGATAAATCCCTTTTACATTTCATATAATAAGGGCTTGGTGATGATGAACTCCTTTAACTTGATCTTTTCTGGGAAGCACTTTATCTGCCCTTCTATTCTAAATGATGGCTTTGCTGGATAGAGTAATCTTGAACGTAGGTCCTTGCCTTTCATGACTTGGAATACTTCTTTCCAGCCCCTTATTGTCTGTAAGGTTTCTTTTCAGAAATCAGCCAATAGTCTAATGGGAACCGCTTTGTATATAACTCCTTTCCTCTGGCTGCTTTTAAGATTCTCTCATTATCTTTAATCTTGGGTAATATAATGATGATGTGCCTTGGTGTGTTCCTCCTTGGGTCCAACTTCTTTGGGACTCTCTGAGCTTCCTGGACTTGCTGAAAGTCTATTTCCTTTGAGAGATTGGGGAAGGTCTCCTTCATTATTTTTTCAAATAAGTTTTCAATTTCTTGCTTTATCTCTTCCCCTTCCAGCACCCCTATGATTCAGATTTTGGAACATTTAAAGATGTCCTGGAGGTTCCTAAGTCTTTCCTCATTTTTTTTCATTGTTGTTTATTCATTCTGTTCTGATTGAATGTTTCTTTCTTCTTTCTGCTCCAAACTGTTGCTTTGAGTTCCAGTTTCCTTCCCTTCACTGTTGGTCCCCTGTACATTTTCCACTTTTTCACTTTTCATAGCCTTCATTTTTTCCTCTAATTTGCAACCATATTGAACCAATTCTCTGAGCATCCTGATTAACAGTGTTTGAACTATGCATCTGATAGGTTGGCTACCTCTCTGTCACTTAGTTGTATTTTTTCTGGAGTTTTAATCTGTTCTTTCATTTGGGCCATTTTTTTTTGTCTTGATGCACTTGTTGCATAGTGAGGGGAGGAGCCTTAGGTGTTCACCAGGGTGGGGCAACCCAGGTTGCTGGGTTGTGACACTATAGGTGGGGGAGGGATCTGAGAGGAAACAGTACTGCTTGCTCTGCTCTCTGCTGGTTTTCAGTCACTTCCCCCCTACCCACAATCAAATTGGGCCCTTCTGGTGCTGATTTGCAAGTGGGTGGTTTTGTGTACATTCTAGGACCCTGTGGGTCTCTCTAAAGAGCTCTCCTGTGAGACTGGAAGTTTCTCCTACTGCTGCTTCAACCCCCACAGGTTTTTTCCATCAGAGGTTTTGAGGCTTTATTCCCCATACTGGGGACCTGGGTTGGGTGGTCTATCATGTTCTTCAGTTGTTCCTCCCACTTTATCTGCATGCGAATGAGGGACCGCCCACTCCATCAGCTGCTGCCTTACCAGTCTTGGTCCTCCAGCTGCTGCCGTGCCACGAGTCCTCTTCACACAGCTGTCTGTCTCTGCCTCTCCTTCTGGTCTGGATGAATATTTCTTTTTTAACTGTTTGGTTGTCAGACTTCCATACAGTTTGAGTTTCTGTCATTTCTGGTTGTTTTTGTTTTTAAATTTGTTGTCCTTTTTTTTGGTTGTGTGAGAAGGCACAGTGTGTCTACCTATGCATTCATTTTGACTGGAAGTCTACTTGGGGTTTAGATCCCACAATTCTCAGGGGGGTCCCCCAGGAATTTCAGCTGCCACCTGTGGGAGCTCAGTCAGTCCTTTTGTGCCTCTGCACTTCCTATCAGTCTTGTTGTGGTGATGTGATTTCTTCTGTTAAGTCCTTGGTTATAAGGCTTCTCTCCAGCTAGTGTTCAGTTGTTTATTCAGGATGATTTTTCTATAATTTACTTATAATTCCAGTTTGGTCCTGGGAGGAGGTTAGTGTAGCTTCCACCTACTCCACCACCATCTTGGATCTTCCTTACAGCCCTCTTTTAAATACAGGTGCTGATTCCACTGCTGGGATTATATCCTAAGAGCCCTGAAACACCAATCCAAAGAACCTATGCACCCCCATGTTCATAATAGCACAATTTACAATAGCCAAGTGCTGCAAGGAACCTAAGTGCCCATCAGTAAATGAGTGGATCAAAAAACTATGGTACATTTACACAATGGAGTACTACATAGCAGAGAGAAAGAAGGAGCTCCCACCATTTGGGTGCATGAATGGAACTGGAGAGCATTATGCTAAGTAATATAAGCAGGCAGTGAGAGACAAATACCATATGATCTCACCTTTAGCTGGAACCTAATCAACAAAAGAAAAAAGAAAACAAAATATAACCAGAAATATTGCCATTAAGAACAATGTAACAATAGCCAGAGGGGAGGGAGAGGGCACAATGGGGAGAGGGTTCAGGAACTACTATAAAGGACACATGGGGAAAACCAAGAGGGAGGGTGGAAGCAAGGAGGGGAGCTGGATTTGGCTGGGGTGGGCGGGAGTGCTGGGGGTAAAATGTAGACAACTGTAATTGAACAACAATAAAATAATTTAAAATAACTAAATAAATACAGGTGCTGACAAAGAATTTCTTCTTGACAAAACTCTGCTGAGGGTCTTCTGAGGTTTTCTCAATTAGGCCTCAACTTTTGACTTCCATGTTCATCTCTGCATTGTCCAATATGAATGAAAATCCTGCTAAGTCAGTTTACCCATCTTGGCTATCTTATCCTCATCAGATATCTAATCATGTTCTTCATCCTCCACTCCAGGTGATCCGCAGCCTTTTAAATTATATAGCTCTACTGGTGGGTGTTTAATAGTATTGCATTGTGGTTTATTTTGCATTTCTCTGATGATTAATGAAGTTGAGCACTTTTTCAAATGTTAATAGGACTTCTGAATATCCTTTTGTTGGCTTTGATGGAATCTTTTGGTTATTTATCTATTCAGTATTCTATTCTTTTCTTATTGATTCGTAGGAGTTTCTTACGTATTCTAGATATGAAATACATATCTAGAATATTTTTGTGGTTATATAGGCTCAAAATCTCTTCTCCCAATTTGTGATTTACCTTTTTGCTCTCTTAATGATATTGTTTGGTAAACAGATATTTTCATTATTTATATCAGTTAAGGTAATTTATTAATCTTTTTCTTGAATATTCTTAAGGTTTGAGGGTTTCATTTAAGAAACACTTGCCTTCCCTAGGGTTATCAAGGTACTCTCCTCTGTTTTCTCCTAGGAGCATATTTTGCTTTTTACATTTAGATCTACAATCCACATAAAACTCAGGTGTGACATAGGGAGTTAAGTTTCACTGTTTTCATAGGGATATCCAGATTCCTTTCCCTACTCAGCAGTGTCAGTTTTTCCAAAAGTCAAGTGTATATACGTGTGATCTGATTTTTTATTTTCTATTCTATCTCAACTCTTGAGCCAAAATCACACCCTTTTAATTATTGTAACTTTATAACAAGTCTTGATATCTACTAGAGCAAGTCTTTCCACACACATATTATAATCAGCTTGCTACGTTTCACAAACGTCTGGTAGGCTTTCTGTTAGGGTGCCTTACATTGATAGATCAAATTGGGGGTTGTCATTTTTATATTATTGAGCCTTCCAATTTTTGAATTATTATATACATCTGTATTATATACATATTTTTTATGTTCTTTACTTTTTGTCACTACTTGTTGTATTTTTTATTTTTTTGGTAGTAATTCTACACATCTTCATGGGGTTTCTTTTTAGGTATAATACAGTTTCATGGTAAATTGTGTCATTTAAAAAATTTGTATTGTTTCTGGCTGGTATATAGACATTCAGTTTGTATTGTATGTTGACTTTCTTTTCAGCAAACTTGTCTGTCTGGTTATTCTTGTTAAATCCCAAAAATTGCATATGAAAAATTATTAAGACTAATTTTGGTTTTACCTCAGAGATGTAGAGAGCTATAAGAGAGTTATTTCCACCCTTAAAATAAGAAAATGCTGGACAAACTTCAAACTAATATAGATTCTGGACTCCTTAACAGAACTTCTGTCAGAAGACAAACATGTAACCCCAAATTTAGGGAGAGACAAGATCCTACATGGAAAAAACAAGATGAGAACATTTGATTACCTGGTGCAAATGCCTCCAGATGCTATATAATCCAGTAACAAAAATGAGCTGGAAAATTATAATAAATTGCTAAAGGCTGGGTGTGAACTAGTGTTATACAGTGAAGACCCTGGAATTTTACACCTTTTCTGTGAGAACATCACCAGGAGCTCACAAGAAAAATTAGAGGTTATCCTGTGGAAATTTTCCTCACAGGGATGGCTGGATGAGTGGGGCCAGAAATTGCTGCTAAAACTCTGCCGAAACCCATCTATTCTATCTCCCTTATGGAACAAAAAGCTTAAACTGCAGGGATAATGATATCAAAAACTGTATCCTTAGGGCATTGGTGTGAGTCCACTGAAACTGGGGAAGAAAATGAGAAAAAAATTTACCCCTGGGAATAGATTCTGGCTCAGCATTAGATCTGGAGGAAGGGCAGGAACACTAGTGAAGACCCACAAGAAGCAGGCTGACAATGTCTGACTAACACTGACACAATTAGAACATCAGAGAACTATGACCTTTTCACCCTCACTCCCATAACCACTCTAATAAGCATCAAGTAAAAATAAGAATGGAATACAGCTAGGAAAGCTGTAAAAGACAGATTTTTCCTGGGGAGAAGTTCAAAGGAAACTCTCAAAACAAAACAAAAAGACATAAAGCAAAGTACAGAGCAGATATTGAAACAAACACTCTGGCAAATATTCCGCACAAACTATTGCTAAAAAAAAAAGTTGAAGCTGTGGTGCACTAAGATTAATCATAGCAACAATAAACTTCAAATCCAATTTAACTCCAGAAAAAAAACTAACACCAATACCCAACATTACTAAGGGTCTAGCAGAAGGAAAGGCATGCTTATCTTTAAGGATAAAACATATTTACTTCAGGATCTATTATCTTAACATAACACATCTGACTTTGATCAAAAAATTGTGAGATTGTCTTAGTCTGCTCAGGCTATCATAACAGAATGCCATAGACTGGGTGGCTTAAACAGCATAAATTTATTTCTCACAGTCCTAAAGCCTGGGAAATCCAAGGAAGATGAGGGTGTCAGTGTGAATGGTTGGGTTCTTATGAGAGCTCTCAACCTGACTTTCAGATGGCTTTCTTGTTGTGTCTTCACACAGTGGAGGAAGAGAGAAATAAAGTTCTATAGGCGCCTCTTCTCAGAGGAGCACTAATCCTGTCACATCCTCATGACCTCATCAAAGCCTAATTACCTCCCAAAGACTCCATCTCTAAACAGGGCCTCAACATATGATGGCAGGGTTGGGGGCAGGGGGAACACATACAAAATGGCAAGAAAAATCAAAATCCAAAGAAAAGAATCATGAAACTTGAAAATAAGTCAATAGAAGTTGCATAAACTGGTAAAGAAGAAAAAATAAAATGGGGGGAATACAGAACACAGCAATCAAAAGTTGAAGGAAAATATCAAATGGTATAATATACATGTAATTAGAATCCCAGATGGAGCAGAGAGAAAGAATATGAGACAGAACAAACATTTGAAGTGATAATGGCCAAGTATTTTCTAAAATTAATGCCTACCCCAAACCACAGATTTAGACTCTTTCTGCTGTTGGAGCATCAGAGAGAGGGGAAGGAAAGAAAAAAAAAAGGGGGAGAACCATTGACATGAGAAAGAAACATTGACCAGCTGCCTCTTGCATGCTCCCTGACAAGGACCAACCTGCAACTTGGGCTGATCTTCTGAGGAACAGAGTGAACAGCCAACTGAATCCCAGCTTATATGAAGTTTGGAGGCTAAAAATTGTAGAGGACATTGAAAAACAGATGGTGAGGAGAGTGCGCTGGGATGGTAAGGTCCCTGGGATCTGTGCAGGGTCCTAGGCCACTGTGGCTTCCCAGCCAGCACCTGCCACAGGATATGGGGAGGAGAGTTAGATCACCAGCTCCCTCCCCTACCAGAGCAGGGAGGGTAGCCCAGCGCCAGGAGGGACCTGGATGCTGGAAGTCGCTAGAGGAAATAGAGAAGACATGGAAGACACATACAGGCAGATACATCCATTGGGACTATGGACACTGGCATCAGAGAAATTGGGGTGCCGGGCGACACCTGAAGAAGGAAAGAGTTGGGCAGTGTCAGACCCTGACTTGGATAGTCTCCAGAATGGTTGGAGAGTTGGACTGTGTGAAAAGCCGTGCGCTTATTAAGATCGGTGGGCAGTTGATTTGTGAGGAACTGTGGAGCAGTGGCTGGCTTGCCCTGAGGAGGATTTGAGCTGCATGCGCCCAGAGGCTGAGGGCCTTAGTGGAATCACACACCCGAGCTTGCCTCATCCTGCATGCACACCCAGAGGCTGAGTGGCTGATTGGAACCACATGCCCAAGCTTGACTCGCACTGTGCACTCAGAGACTGAGTGGCTGATTTGAGCCTGGCAGCTCATGGGGAACCTGGGCTGGAGTCTGGGCAACTGTGAATATTGCAGCCCAGACCTGGTCCCCATCCTCTCAAGACCATAGGAAGGGAGAAAAGCAAAGCCCAGCCCCACTCTTCCTGTGAAAGTCAGCAGGAGGCTTAGTTTTTTTCTTCCTTCTTGCTTCCCCCCCCCCCCAAGGGAGGCAATAAGACATGGAGTTATGAAGGGTCCAGAGACAGATTGGAAGGGGGAGCACAAGGCTAACCCCCAAAATTGAGAAACTGAGGTAATGTCACTTTGCTGTCCCATAGAACTGGCATTTTATTATTTATGTGTATTATTATCATTTTCTCATTATTTTTACCACCTTTATTTTACTAGTATTTTTAAAATTTCTCTTCCAAATGTTTAGTTTTCCTCATTTTATTTCTCTGTTTAATTGCATTATTTGACTGGTTTTCCTTATTCCCTCTTCATTATATTTTAATTTTCCTTCTTTCACTTCACTCATGTTCCAATTACACACCACTCTTGACCATGTACTTTCTATTCTGGTTATCCAAATCATGTATTTCTTGTCATATTATTGTTGTTCCAGTACTATTGTAAATAATTGTCATTCCATACAGTTGTACATACTACACAGCAACTCCCCAATTTTATCCCACTTGACTTTATTCCTGAGCATTACTATTATTATGGTTAACTCTGTTCTGTCTCACACTACATCTATTTTCTATCCTTTACTCTCACTATATCTCATCATCTAACTTTGCACAAGCACTCTGTTTTTTGGATTCAGCTCACAATCCTCCTCCCCTCTAACAAGAGTCTTATCATTCACATTTTATAAAAAGTAGCCTGCTGGGTGAAATATCACAGTTAATACTATACTTATCCAAAGAATCTCCTATCTCTTCTCTACTTGCTGGTACTTTAAATCCAATAAAATACTCTCATGCTGTCTTAATCCATTTTGCCTACCCACTGCCACTGATCACATACAAGAATAGGTGGGAGCTGCAAACATCAGTATACCTGCCAGAGGAGAGAAATCACCAACAAAGGACCCACCAAAAGGTAAAAACTCAAGAAAAACAAGAGAGCCCACACAAACAGAAAAAAGGACAAAGCTAGAGCATCCAGACAAGGAGCTCAAAGATGCCACACCATTGAACCCCATAAAATTCCTACCACAGGAGTTCACCCTACAAAGACAGCTAGCAAAGTGAAACATGAGTAAGTGCAGAAGTAAACAAAAAGAGTCACCTAAAATGGGGAGACAAAAAAAGAACATGCAATCAAAAGCAATGGTAGACTCCTCACTAAAAGAGCTAAATGAAATGGAGGTAAGTAAACTATCAGATATAGAATTCAAAATAATGGTTATAAAGATGCTCAAGGAACTCACAGACAACTACAAGGAACTGAGTGAGAACTACAACAGTATGAAAAAGGAAATGGAAACTATAAACAAAAACCAGGAAGAAGTGAACAACTAAATCTCAGAAATAAAAATCACACTAGAAGGAAATACAAGCCAGCTGGATGGAGCAGAGGATTGAATCAGCAAGCTGGAGGAAGACAAGGTAGAAAAAAAAAAACACCCAGAAAGAGCAAGAAAAGGAAAAGAGGCTCAGAAAGAATGAACAGGTGGTAAGGGAGCTCCAAGACAACATGAAATGAAACAGTATCTATATAATAGGGATACCAGAAAGAGAAGAAGAAGAAGAGCAAGAAATAGAAAACCTGTTTGATAAAGTAATGATGGAAAACTTCCCTAATTTGATGAGAGAAAAAGTCACACAAATACAGGAAACACAGAGAGTCCCAATCAAGAGAAACCCAAAGAGGCCCACTTCAAGACACATCATAACTAAAATGGCAAAATTCCAAGATAAAGAGAGAATCTTAAAGGCAGCAAGGGAGAAACAGGAAGTAACCACAAGGAAGCTCCGAAAGACTAGCAGCTGACTTCTCAATGGAAATGCTCCAAGCCAGAAGAGAATGACAAGGAGTATTCTAAGTAATGAAAACCAAAGGCGACACAGAATAGCTGAGTGGATAAGAAATCATGACGCACATATTTGCTGCCTATAAGAGACCCACCTCAGAACAAAAGGCCTACACAGACTGAAAGTGAAATGCTAGAAACAAATATTCAAAGAAAATGGACAGGAAAAAAAAAACAATGGGGTAGCAATACTCATAACAGACAAATAGACTTGCAAAAAAAAGGGCCATAAAAAGAGACCCAGAAGGTCATTTCATAATACTCAAGGGAAGAATCCATCAAGAATACATAAACATTGTAAATATATATGCACCCAACATAGGAGCACCCAAATACATAAAGAAAATCTTGGAGGACTTCAAAAAAGATATTGACAGCAACGCAATTATAGCAACACAATTATAACAAAATGCTTGTTATGATTTCAACACCCCACTGTCAAAAATGGACAGATTTTCCAAACAAAATATCAACAAAGATATTTCAGCACTGAACAATGTCCTACCTCAAATGGATTTAACTGATATATATATGGAGCTTTTCACCCCAAAGAAGCAAAATACATATTCTTTTCAAATGCACATGGAACATTTTCAAAGATAGATCACATGATAGGACACAAAACAAGCCTCAAAAAATTCAAGAAAATTGAAATCATAACAAGCATTTTCTCTGACCACAAGGGACTGAATCTAGAAACCAACCTCAAGGAACAAATTCAAAAACACTCAGACTCATGGAGCTTGAATAGTGTGCTATTAAACAATGAATGGGTCAAGAATAAGATTAAGGAAGAAATCAAAAGGTTTCGGGAAACAAATGAACTCACAACAATCCAAAACTTATGGGACACAGTGAAGGCAGTCCTGAGAGGGAAGTTCATAGTGATACAGTCCTACCTAAAAAAGATAGAAACATTTCAAATAAACAACCTAACCCTATGCCTACAAGAACTCAAGAAACAACAACAAAGACAGCCCAGAGCAAGTAGAAGGAAGGAAATAACTAACATCAGAGCAGAATTAAATGACACAGAGACCAAAAACATAATTCTAAGGATCAATAAATCCTGGAGCTGGTTCTTTGAAAAGATAAACAAAATCAACAAGCCTTTAAGCAGACTCATTATGAAAAAAAGAGAAGACCCAAATAAACACAATCAGAAATGAAAGAGGAGAGATTATAACTGATGCCACAGAAATACAAAGGATTGTAAGAAAGTACTATGAAGAACTATATGCCAAGAAATTTGAAAACCTAGGTGAAATGGACACATTTCTAGAAAAATATAATCTTCCAAAACTGAATGAAGAAACCTGAACAGACCAACAACAGCTGATGAAAACCTGAACAGACCAACAACAGCTGATGAAATTCAAACAGTAATGAAAAAACTCCCAACACACCAAAGCCCTGGACCAGATGGTTTCACAGGAGAATTCTACAAAGCATTTAAGGAAGAGCTAACCCCTATCCTTCACAGGCTATTCCAAAAAATCCAAGAAGATGGAAGACTACCAAACTCTTTTTATGAGGCCAGCATTATTCTAATCCCAAAACCAGATAAAGACACAACAAAGAAAAAAACACTTCAGGCCAATATCACTGATGAACATAGATGCTAAAATCCTAACAAAATATTGGCAAACCACATCCAGTAATACATTAAAAAGATCATACATCATGACCAAATGGGATTCATCTCAGGGATGGGAGGATGGTACAATATTCACAAATCAATAAACATAATACATCACATAAACAAAAGCAAAGACAAGAATCACATGATCATATCAATAGGTACGGAAAAAGCATATGATAGGATGCAGCCACCAGTTATGGTTAAAACACTCAGCAAAGTGGGAATAGAGGGGTATTCCTGAACCTAATAAAGGTCATATATGAAAGACCTACAGCCAACATCATACTCAATGGGCAAAAACTAAAATCTTTCCCACTAAGATCAGAAACAAGATAAGGGTTTCCACTTTCACCACTTCTATTCAACATAGTATTGGAAGTCCTACCCACAGCAATCACACAAGAAAAGGAAATAAAAGACATCCAAATTGGAAAGGAGGAAACAAAACTGTCATTGTTTGCAGATGACATGATAGTGTATATAGAAAATATTATAGACTCCACCAAATAACTGGTCCACCAAATAAATGAATTTGGCAAAATAGTGGGATACAAAGTCAATATTCAGAAATCAAAGGTATTTTTGTATACTAACTATGAAATATCAGAAACAAAAATCAGGAAAAAAAATCCCATTTGATATAGCAACAAGAGAAATAAAATACCTAGGAATAAAGCTAACCAAGGAGGTAAAAGACCTTTACTCAGAAAACTACACAATACGGAAGAAAGAAATTATGGAAGACACAAACAAATGGAAACATATACCATGTTCAAGGTTTGGAAGAATTAACATCATCAAATATCCATACTACAATCTATAGATTCAAATCAAAATGTCCAAAGCAATTTATAGATTCAATGTAGTATCTATTAAAGTACCAATGGCATATTTCACAGACATAGAACAAGCACTTCAAAAATTTATATGGAACCGTAAATGACCCCGAATAACTGCAGTAATGTTGAGAAAGAAGAACGAAATAGGAGGGATCACAATACCTGATATCAAACTGTATTACAAGGCCACTGTAATCGAAACAGCCTGGTACTGGCATAAGAACAGACACATGGACCAATGGAACAGAATAGAGAACCCAGAAATAAACCAAAGTCCCTATGGTCAATTAATATTTGACAAAGGGGGAAGAAGCATAGAATGAAGTAAGTATAGCCTCTTCAACAAATGGCATTGGGAGAGCTGAACAGCTACATGCAAAAAAATGAAATTCAATCACCAACTTACACTATACACAAAAATAAATTCAAGGTGTATAAAAGACTTAAATATAAGTCGTGACACTATAGAAGTCCTTCTGGAGAGCATAGGAAAATCTCAGATATTCCACACAGCAATATTTTCACTGATATGTCCCCACAGAGCAAGGGACATAAAAGAAAGAATAAACAAATGTGATCTCATCAAAATAGAAAGCTTCTGCATTCTAAAGTAAACAGCATTAAAATGAAAAGAGAGCCAACTGAATGGGAAAACATATTTGCCAATGATACCTCAGACAAGGGTTTGATCTCCAAAATATATAAAGAACTCACACGACTCCACTCTAAGAAGACAAGCAACCCAATTAAAAAGTGGACAAAGGACTTGGACAGACACTTCTCCAAGGAGGACATACAGAGGGTCCAGAAACATATGAAAATATACTCAGTATGGCTAGCTATCAGAGAGATGCAAATTAAAACCATAATGAGATACCACTTCACACCAATCAGAATGGCCATCATAAACAAAGCAACAAACAACAAGTGTTGGAGAGGTTGTGGAGAAAAGGGAGCCCTAGTGCACTGTTGGTGGGATTGCAGACTCATGTAGCTACTATGGAAAACAGTAGGGAATTTCCTCAGAAAACTAAAAATAGAACTGCCTTTTGACCCGGCAATTCCACTAGTAGGATGTTATCATAAGAGCCCTGAAACACCAATCCAAAAGAACCTATGCACCGCAATGTTCACAGCAGCACAATTTACAATGGCCATGTGCTGGAAGCAACCTAAGTGCCCATCAGTAAATGAATGGACCAAAAAACTATGGTACATTTAGAAAATGGAATTCTACACAGGAGAAAGAAAGAAGGAGCTCCTACCCTTTGGGACAGCGTGGATGGAAATAGAGAGTATTATGCTAAGTGAAATGAGCCAGGTGGTGAAAGACAAATACCATATGATCTCACCTTTAACTGGAACCTAATCAACAAAACGAACAAGCAAGCAAAATATAGCCAAAGACACTGAAATTAAAAACAAACTGACAGTAACCAGAGGGTAGAGGGGAAGGGATAATGGGGGAAAGAGTAAAGGTTTTGCAGGAACAACTATAAAGAACACATGGACAATAACAAGGGGGGTAGAAACAGGAGAAAGAGGTGGGATGTTTGGGGTGGTGTGGAGGGGTGGGGGAAAAAGACAGAAAACTGTACTTGAAAAACAATAAAATTCAAAAGTATTTAATAATAAAACCCCCCACAGATCTAAGAAGCTCAGGAAACACTATGAAGGATAAATAACAAAAATAAAACAAAACAACAACCCAGTCCTAGGCATATCATATTTGTATTAGGTTGCTAAAGCTACCATAACAAAAATACCATAGACTGGGTGGCTTAAACAACAGAAATGTTTATGTCAATTCTGAAAGCTGCAAGTTAAATATCGAGGTGCTAGCAGGAGTGTCTTCCTCTGAGGCATCTCCTCTTGGTTTGCAGATGGCTGCCCTCTTGCTTTCTTTTCATATGTTCATCTCTATCCATGGATGTCATCCATGATGTCTTTTTCTCTTTTTATAATGGTACCTGTCATATTGGATTAAGGGCCACCTTAACCCTCATTGTAATTTAACCACCTCTTTAAAGACTGTATCTACAAATACAGCCACATTGTGAGTTACTTGGGATTAGGACTTCAACATATGAACTCTGTGGGAACATAATTCAGTTCATACCAATATTCAAACTGCTGAAAACAAGAAAGAAATGTACATGTGAAACCTATATGATCTTATTAACCAATGTCACCCCAAATAAATTTAAAGTAGTTGCTTAACAATTCCTTAAGAAATTCCAATTGTGATGTAAATAAAATAGAATAAGTTAATTGGAAGCTCAAATAAATTGTTTAAAAATTCAAAACAATAAAATAACAGAAAATTTTGAAAATACACAGAGAAAAAAAATTTACCTGCAGAAGGACAAGGACATGAATTACAGAAACTTCCCACCCTCCAGAAACCATGCAAGTAAGAAGTCAATGTAGTTACTTATTTAAAGTGATGAAAGAAAGGAAACTGTCAACTCATGTTCTGTGCTCAGCAAAGACATTCTTTATAAATAATGGAGAAATATTTTTTCAGACAAATACTTATGAAATTCACTACCGGTATACCTACTTTGCAAGAAATGTACAAACAAAAACAAAAAACTTCAGGCAGAAAGAATGTAAAATAGGTAAGAAAATTGGATATATACAAAAATGAAAATGGAATAAATTAAATAGAATAAATAAAAGAAAGTAAAATCCATTTTTAGATGTAAATGTGCTAATTAAAAGATAACTATTTAAAGCAAAATAATAACTATATTGTCTTATAGTATGTGTAAAAGTAAAATAGATAATGAAAAAACACAATTATAAAATTCACTGATAGGTTCTTAAAATGATTGGTTAAAGGACTTATTTTTAAATATAACAATATTACCTCAGAATTTGAGTAGAAAGAATAATAACTATGACTTTTGAAGATTTTGAAAAAAAAGTAATGAAAAATGATAGCCTTCATAGATATTAAAAGTATTTGTTGTGAACTAAATTGCATTGACTTTATACTGAACTGGGATCTTATCTGGCTAGAGAATTCTTCCTCAAAATTCTATAGATATTGTTTTGTAGTCTTTTGTTATTTAGGGTTAAATAAGAGGCCAAACTGGTTTATTTTTCTTTGCAGTCATTCTACTTAATTTTCTTTTTAGTTTTTTTTTTTTTTGTCTTTGGAATTTAAAATGTTTGCAATACTCACCTGAATAAAAATTTACCTTCTCAAAATTTTTGACAATCTAAACTCTTTGAGTTCCCTAATAGTGCTCGTTTTAGTTTATGTGTGGCTTCTTTTGGTAGTAGTTTCTGCTTCATGACTTTTATGTTTCTTTATAAACACATGTCTTAGTTTTAGGATACTGTTTTCTTCCCCCAGGCAAAAATCATCTCTTTGACATTTAATCTCTGGTCATAGTAGGAATGAAATAATAAAGCAGTGGCTTTTATTTGCCATCCTTGGTTGTACAGATCTCACAGAAGGACACCCCAGTGTCCTGGAGTTCATTAAAATCCTCCATCGTCTTGAAGTGGAAATCAACAGGGGAAAATTACTGGCTCCCATTCCACATACGTAATAAATCACACTTCTTATTTTCTTACCCAAATCTATAGAATGTTGTTTTATTCTATCTTATAGATACAAAGATCCCCCACCCCTTTTTAACTATCTTATTTTCTAGTTGTTGTTTTCTTTTCTTCCCCACCCCCCCCGAGGAAATTTCAAGAGGGAGGATTTTTTTTAAAAAGATTTTATTAACTTATTTTTACAGAGGTGAAGGGAGGGAGAAAGAGAGGGAGAGAAACATCAATGTGTGGTTGCCTCTCACGTGCCCCCTACTTGGGGACCTGACCCACAACCCAGGCATGTGCCCTGACAGGGAATCAAACCAGCCACCCTTTGGTTTGCATGCCGGCACTCAATCCACAGAGCCCCACCAGCCAGGGCTCGAGAGGGATGATTTTTAGTCCGCCTCATCTTAATGTTGTGTTTGGAACTCAAGCCACTGAATTATTTTTTCTAAAACATATGGGTAGACCTAGGTCAATGAATTCAATTGCGAGGAAAAGGTTAAATTTCTTTCACAAGTGTCAGCTAACTCTGACAAAAGTGAAAAGAGGAACAGCTTTTGTTCAAGAGAATTACAGTGTATACGGATATTGAGAAGGAAGGCTTTCACAATGTGGAAGGGATTGCTCCTCCTTCCACTGTAACTTGGACTAGCACAGACAGAGACAAGTGGGTTCATTCCTAGACATTAGCCCAACAGTGGACACAGACAGGATGGATCTTGGATGGTGAGTAAACATTCTTATTATTCTTTGAAAAGCAATTTTGAATTAAGTGATCTCAGTGACAGGCTGAGGTTTAGAATGGGTGCTGTTTTCTGTCCTTCCTGCCCAAGAATGCTAATATGTATTAAGGACATATTTATACAGAAGCCAAAAGTACAAACACTGGGGAAAAAGAATGGTCTATTCTAGAAAGCAGTAGCTGAAGTCCCAAAGCCATTCTCCTCTTCTTGGAACATCTATTGTAGAGATTACATAGCTCCAAGGCAGAGGAGCTTTTTAAAAAATTTCTATGAAAGACATTTGACTGCCACTTGAAGGAGAGAATTATTGAACTGCCCAAAATTTTATCACTTGTTGTTTTTTTTAGTGTTTAATTTTAATTTTGTAAATTCTTTTCAAATATTTCAACATTGCAGTTGTTGATTTTAAGAGTCATGAAGTTTTTAAATATCTACATAAAGATGGCAAATAATAGGGGGAAATTTTGTGTCTACCAAGATCAGTTTGGTCCGGGGATAGGGTAATAAGATAGAGAAGGTAGAAAGAGACAGGCCAAGGAAAAGGAAGAGGAAGAAGAATATAAATAGAAAATACAGAACCTAGATAATGAGTCACAAATAGGCCTTGGGAGATTCTGAGCAGGGTGAGGTGGTGGAAAGAAGTAGAGCAATTTGATTAGCTACTGAGTATTGAGCATGCTTAGTGTGCTGTGTACTTTACTACTGTTGTTTCACTGAATTTTAATCTTCTCAGTGACTCTCAGGCAGATAATATCATCACTGTGTTTTATGAATGAGGTAACTGTGGCTAAAGAGGCTCTTAAGGAGTACAGCTAAAAATCTTTCTTGCCACTTGGTTCCACACCACAAAGTTTCTCCATGCCCTGGCAGGTCCCCATGCCAGTGACTTAATGGGGAGGGCTCACAGCTACACTTCTCTTGGATCATGGCAGCTGGGGTATTGTTCTTTGAAAATTTAAGTAACTCGCATCTACCCAGTGCTTACTGGTTTGGGAAACAGCTTTGCTGCTTTTAGAATTTAATTTCTAACTAAAGATTTCTTTTCTCTCCAGTGGAATTCTCAAATAGTACACATTTGCGAACATTGTATAGATTTTAGATTCTCTTTGTTTAAAGAGATTATGAGCAGGAATTTCACAATATAAATAGTCAATAAATAATGTTTAGTCTTATCTGAAATAAAGAAATGCAAATTAAAATAGTGAAATAGTATTTTTCTTTTATCAAAGTGGAAAATATTTTGTTTAAAAAACAAACAAGCAAAAATTCTACATGCTGCTGAGGAGAGAGGAACATTTATACCCTTATTATCAGAGGATGGTAATATTATCTTTCTGGATGATAATCAGGTGACACATATCAAAAGCCCTTAAAATGTGTTTCCATTAACCAAACAGTTCAACTTTTTGGAATTTATTATAAGGACACAATCATATATGTTTGTAAAGCTTTAGTGATGTGGATATTTTTCTTGTCTTTATTTCTCATAGGGAAAATCGTGGAAACAACTTAAGTTTCTAAAGATAGATAACTGGTTAATTAGGGAACGTGTATAATGGAATACCTCACAATCATTAAAAATGCTATTGTAGAACAATTTTTAATGTGTTTAGATTAAGAACAAAAAAGCAGACTATACAATTCTACTACTTTTATATATAATACTTGTATACACATAATGTTAATCAGATATGTAGGTGATTTCTATTCTCTACTTTGTGCTTTTAAATTTGGATTACATCGGTAGGCAGAAAAAGAAAATTAGATACCTAAAAAAAAAACAGAAACCAATAACTCGTAATTTGTGAAATGTCACTGTTAGGGCTTGGGCACTTTGTGTTTAACTTTTCATCTCTTGACTCCTCTTCAAAAATACCTACCTTACCCATAATCCACTAGATCTTAATAGGCCTGTTTTCATAGAATGGTCTATGTGAAAGAGACCAAAGCTCTCATTTACTTATTTTACGGATGCAATGGCCTGGCCCTAGAGTGAGTGACACATTGGGAAGAAGAGCAGTGTGGTGACTAAGTGGTTATACTTTGGAACCTGAGTGCTGGGGTTTGAATCTCAGCTTCTCCCACCTTCTAGCGATTTGACCTTGGCCAAGTTGCTGAACGATTGTAATCCTTAGTTTGTTATCTGTATAATGGGGATAATTGTGACTTCTTATAAGGTAGTTGTGAGGTTTTAATGAGTTAATCCATGTAAAGTGCTTAGAACCTTGTTCTGATAACTACTAAGTGATTATTATTAGTTATTTTTACTACTATTACTATTAGGATTAAGAAATAGAAGAAGAATGATTTGTGCAAGGTTAAACAACTACTTGATGGCAATATTAGAACTAGAATTCAGGAACATTGTTCTTCAAGCAGGTACTTAATACCCTCTGAGCCTGTCAGGACAACCCCAGACTTGGCTCCAAGGGGAGCTAGCCTGAAGTAGGCAAAGCCCAAGTACAAGGCCTGCCACTTCTTTTTTTTTTATTTTTATTTAATCTTGTATACTTTTTATATTACCTTTTAGTTTCCTTATACCCCCCTACCTCCAGCAGTCAGCACACTGTTGCCCATGTACATGAGTCCTCTTTCCTTTTTGCTCAATCCCTCCACCCCCTAACACACACCCCCAACTAGCTCTCTGTCTCCATTTTCCTTTTTTGTTCAATTTGTTCATTAGATTCCACGTATGAGTGAAATTGTATGATATTTGTCTTTCTCTAACAAGGTCAGACACTTCTGATTACAGTGGGAAACCAAGTGCTGGAGAAGAGGGTGAGGCTAAGGAAGCTAAGAGCCAGGTTAGGCACAGAGATAAAGCCTGAAGCAAAGGCTAGTGCAGGAAAGAAGAGATGATTCAGAAACTTTCATAGACCACCAGCTGTGGCCTTCATGGTGGGTCAACATGGTTTAAAGACCCAAGGCCTGGGTGATTAAATAGACAAATAGGGTGCATGGAGGAATTGCAAATATAGCTGCAAGAAGATGCCTGACTGATAGTAATAAAAAAGAATGAGGTGGAAACTGGGAGGGTCCAGGACAAAGAGCCTCCAGAGCCCAGGCATCCAGTTATGATTATCCTAAAGTCACAGCCTAAATATGATGAGTCATAAACAAGCAAAATAATGATAAAATTTGCTTTAAAAATTCCTCTGGCAGCAGAGCACAGAAGTGATTTGGGTTGACAAGATCATTTAGAAAACTATTATAATAATTCAAGAAAAGGTGTTACGGGTATGAAACCAGGGCAGTTATGGTAGGGTCAGAGAGGCAAGGATGCATTTAGGAAAGTTTTAAGACTAGAATTGACAGGATTTGGGTTTTGGCAAGTATGGAGCTTGGAAGGAGAGGTCTAAGTACATAGTGGAGTCCTTCATAAAATAGGGAATATATAGGAAGTAGATTGGGTTTGGGCTGCGGGAAAAGAGGGAAGAAGTTGAGTTCATTTTTTAACATGCTGCATTTGAGATCCTGTGGAACAGCTGAAGGGAGATGTGCAAGTAGACAAGTAAGTATACAGGCACAAAGCTCAAGAAAGAGTTATGGGCTGGAGTGGACATTAAGAGTCTCCAGCATAAGTACAGCTGATTGTTGAAATTCTTGTTGTGGGTGAGATCACTAGGGAGATATGGTGGAGTGAGAAGAAGCCAAGGACGAAACCTGTAAAACTTTGATATTTAAGAAGGTAGAAGAGGATAAAGAGTCCAAAACAGATACCAAGAAGGGCCTACAGAGATTGAAGCAAAGCAGAAGAGAGATGCAAGAAAGAGGAGGATGTATCCATGGAAAGACCCAGCACATTTACTAAACTTCTACACTGAGCACATGAGATACAACAGGAAAAGTGACTTTAGGGACTCAGTGTCAAGGATTGAGTTGTGTCCTCTCAAAATTCATATGTTGCGATCTTAACCCCATACTTCAGGATGTGATCATATTTGGAGATGAAATCAAGTTAAAATGAAGTCATCCAGGTGGGCCCTAATCTAAGATAACAGAAATGCTGATAAAGAAGAAGAAATTTGGGTACAGAAACTCATATAAAGGGAAGATGATGTGAACAGCCATAGAGAAGACAGTCATCTACCCACCCAAGGAGAGAGGCCTGGGAGAGATCCTTCCCTCATGGACCTCAGAAGGGATCAGCACTGCTGATATCTTCATTTTGGACCTCTGGCTTCCAGAACTGTGAGACAACACATTTTTGTTGTTTAAGCCAGTCAGTTTGTGGTACTTTGTTACTACATCCTATCAATGTAAAAATGTCCAAACCTGAAGAGAATTTTTATAAAAGTTTATTTGAGCCAAACTGACAATTGCTGGGAAGCAAGATCTCAAATGCTTTGAAGAGTGATAGTTTTTCAGTTTTTCTTTTATGCATTTGGAATTAAGGAGGGAACATAAGGAAGATTATATGAGGGCAAGAAAAAAGCAAGGCGGAGATTGGATTACAGGATAGTTAATAAGATTATGTACCAGTTAATAAGATTATGTGCTCTTTTGAGGGTGGTTACCCTTCTGAGGGGTCTGAAAAAGAGGCATTTCAACAGTGTGTTAACCTAGATGTACAAACCAATGGACAAGGCTTGCTTAAGGCAAAGATAAACCTTCTACTAAAGAAGTTATATGCCTGGGACCTGCCCAATTAGGAACTTTTTACTAGATCACTTTGTGAGGTTACTTTCTTTTTTTTTAGATTTTATTTATTTATTTTTAGAGAGGGAAGGGAAGGAGAAAGAGAGAGAGAGAAACATCAATGTGCGGTTGCTGGGGGCTGTGGCCTGCAACCCAGGCATGTGCCCTGACTGGGAATCGAACCTGCGATGCTTTGGTTCGCAGCCCACACTCAATCCACTGATTTACGCCAGCCAGGGCTGTGAGGTTACTTTCAGTTAGACATATTACAGCATCCTTTTTCATTCACAATCCCTGGCAAACTAATGAACTTGGTGAATGTGCACAATACCTTGATAAGAGGGCATTCAGCCAGAGAAAGAAACTAAACAAATGGCTCAGACATGGGAGGGGGAGTGTCCAAAAAAGATTAGGTTACCTAAGCTAAGAGGAGAGAGATGTTTCACAAAGCAGAGGGTAGTCACAAGGTCAAATTCTGCAGAAAGGTGAAGTAGGAGAATGACTAAAAATGTCAGTCTCAAGGCCTTCAGTGACCTTTATAGAACATTCCTAGTTAAGTAGGAATAGATCTTAGAGAGCTGAGAATATGGAGACAGCAGATAGACCACTACTGCAGAGCATTTGCTGATGAAAGGGGACCTCACTGGACCCAGCTCACCTCTGCTGTCCATAAAGAGCTTCATGGAAACAACTTAGAGTCGAGTGAGCCAGACCTGGAGTCTCCTCCAATTTAATAGCTAAACACAGGAGAGAAGAGTCAATACTTCTTACTCCACCCAAAACTGCTTTGGGAAGGATTTCAGGAAGAAAAGGAGTTTTGCAGTTGTCACTTTACATACTGGACTTTTGGTTTGAACACAGATTATATTTTGTTTCATTAAGCTATAAGAAAGTCATTATTCAATGCTTCTCAGAGATGAAACCCATGGTGAATCTGGTGATGTAAAGAAGAAAACAAGTTCGAGTGAAATTTTGGGAATCACCTACAATTTAAACAAGCAGGAAAAAACATAGAATTGGAATGGAAAAACACTAAAGCATTTTCTTAGAAAGCTTTGAACATTAAATGAGGGTCTAAAATATCCTTTCTGTAATCTCAGGGATATTATTGACAAAATAATCCAAATGTCACAATTCTATATTAGGGGATCAAATTAATCAGATTTGGCTGAAAGATCTAAGAAAAGACCTAATGGAAAAAAAAAATTGAGCATTTAGTTAAGTAAACCACTTAACCACTACTAGCCAGAAGCTAATCATGGGTAAAACCTGAAGTAAATAACTACCCAAAGGTAAACCTAGATCATCACCCCAATCTTACAACTACATTCAACCAACTAAAAAATAAATCTTATGAAGAACCTAATAGTTTTAAGAATAAACTTAAAGAATACATAAAACAATACAGAAGAAATAGCCAACATGTAGTTTTTAGAGTCTAATTGGGAATAGAAAACAATAATTATAAATTACAAAAGCAATCCATGCAGTTAATAATTGTGATTTTTATTTTTTAATTTAACATCATTGTATTTTTCCATTACCATTTATACCCCTGTTATACCCCCCTAACCTCAGTAATCACCATATTGTAGTCCATGTCCATGAGTTCTTTTTCCTTTTTGCTCCATTCCTATACCCTCTCACCTGCCCCCAACTGGCAGTCATCCTGCTCTCCACCTATGAGTTTGTCCCCATTTCCTTTTTTAATTCAGTTTGTTCATTAGAGTCCACATATGAGTGAAACCATATGATATTTGTCTTTCTCTGACTGGCTTATTTCACTTAGCATTAATATTCTCCAGGTCCATCCATATTGTTGAAGAGGGTAAAACTTTCTTCTTTTTTTACAGCCAAGTAGTATTCCATGTGCAAATGTCCAATAGTTGTTTTATCCACTTATCTACTGATGGACACTTGGGCAGCTTCCATATCTTGGTGATTGTAAATAATGCTGTGTTGAACATAAGGGTGCTTATGTTCTTTCAAATTGGTGTTTTGGTTTCCTTCAGATATATTCCCAGAAGTGGGAAGCTGGGTCGAAAGGCAGATGCTTTTTTAATTTTTTGAGGTATCTCCAGAAGCTTTCCACAATGACTGCACCAATCTGCATTCCTACCAACTGCATTCCCAGTGCAACATTCCCAGTGCAAAAGGGTTCCCCTTTCTCCACATCCTCCCCAGCACTTGTTGTTTGTTGATTTATTGATGATAGCTATTCTGACACGTATGAGATGATACTTCATTGTGATTTGAATTTGCCTTTCTCTGATGATTAAGGGACGTTGAACATCTTTTCTTATGTCTATTGGCCATCTGTATGTCCTCTGTGAAGAAGTGTCTATTCAGATTTTTTGCCCTTTTTTAATATGGGCCATTTGGCTTTTGGTGTTGAGTTTTGTAAGTTCTTTATTTCCAAAAATAATACAGGGGTTGATTTCCAAAATTTTGGAAATTGTTAGATGTATCAACAAATATGTTCTTCCATTCTGTGTTTTTATTATGTTGATGGTTTTCTTTGCTGTGCAAAAACTTTTTAGTTTGACATAGTCCCATTTGTTTATTTTTTCTTTTGTTTCTGTTGCCTGGGAAGATATATCAGATAAAGTATTGCTATGAGCAATGTCTGAGATTTTGCTGCCTATGTTTTCTTCTATGATATTTATGTTTTCCAATCTAACATGTAAGTCTTTGATCCATTTTGAATTTATTCTTGTATGTGGTATAAGAAGGTGGTCTAATTTCATTTTTCTGCATGTATCTGTCCAATTGTCACAGAACCATTTATTGAATAGACTATCATTAGCCCATTATAGGTGCTTGCTTCCTCTGTCAAATGTTTAATAATTAACTATAATGGTGTGGGTTTATATTTGGGCTTTCTGTTTTGTTCCACTGATCTATGTGTCTGTTCTTATTCTACTACCATGTTGTTTTGATTATTATGGCCTTACAGTATAGTTTGGTATAGGTAGCATGATTCCTCCAACATTGCTCTTCTTTCTCAGGAATGCTGTTGCTATGCAGGGCATTTGTGGATCCATATAAATTTTTGAAATATTTGTTCAACTTCTGTGAAATCCGTCATTGGAATCTTGGTAGGAATTGTGTTGAAGCTATAGATTGCTTTGGGTAGTCTGAACATTTTAATGATGCTAATTCTCCTTATCCATGAACACAGTATGTACTCCACTTATTTGTATCTTCTTCAGTGTCTTATAATTTTCTGAGTACAGAACTTTTACATTCTCAGTTAGGTTAATTCCTAGATATTTTATTTTATTTGAAGCAATCATAAATGAGATTATTTTCTTAATTTCTCTTTTTGTTAGTTTGTTATTGATATATAAAAATGCAACTGATTTCTAGATATTAATTTTGTTTCCTGTTCTTTGCTGAATTCATTCAGTTGTAGTAGTTTCTTGGTAGAATCTTTGGGGTTCTCATGGCATCTGCAAATAAAGACAGTTTTACTTCTTTGTTTCCAGTATGGATGCCTTTTACTTCTTCTTGTTGTCTAATTGCTGTGGATAGGACTTCCAGCACTATGTTGAATAAGAGAGTTGAAAATGGACATCCCTGTCTCATTCCAGATTTTAAGGGGAATGCTTGTAGTTTTTGCCAGTTGAATATGAGGCTGGCGGTGGATTTGTCATATATGGCCTTTATTATGTTTAGGTATGTTCCCTCTAGTCCTACTTTGCTTAGAGTTTTTATCATAAATGGGTGCTGGATTGCATCAAATGCTTTTTCTGCATCTATTCATATGATCATGTGGTTTTTATCCTTCATTTTGTTTATGTGGTATATCACATTTATTGACTTGTGAATGTTGTACCAAACTTACATTCCCAGAATAAATCCCACTTGATCATGGTGTATGATCTTTCTGATGCATTATGTTCAGTTTGCTGATATTTTGTTGAAGATTTTTGCATTATGTTCATCAGAGTTGTTGGCCTATAACTTTCTTTGTAGTATCTATCTGGTTTTAGAATTAGGATAATGCTGGCTTCATAAAGTGAGTTTGGGAGATTTCCCTCCTCTTGAATTCTTTGAAATAGTTTGAGAAGGAGAGGTGTTAGCTCTTTTTGGAATGTTTGGTAAAATTCACCTGTGAAGCCATTTGGTCCAGGGCTTTTTTTGTTGTTGTTGGGAGTTTTTTGCTTACTGCTTCAATTTCACTAGGTTTAATCTGTCTGTTCAGATTCTCTTATTCTTCCTGATTTAGTTTTTGAAGATTGTATGTTTCTAGGAATTTATCCATTATATCCAGGTTGTTCAGTTTGTTGTCATGTAGCTGTTCATCATATTTTTGTACAGTCCTTTGTATTTCTTCGGTGTCAGTTGTTATTTCTCCTCTTTCATATCTGATTTTATTTATTTGGGTCTTTTCCATTTTTTTCTTGATGGGTATGGTTAAAGGTTTGTCAGTCTTGTTTATCTTTTCAAAGAACCAACTCATGGATTCATTGATCTTTTGTATCATATTTTTAGACTCTATTTTATTTATTTCTGCTCCGATCTTTATTATCGCCTTCCTTCTACTCACTTTGGACTTCGTTTGCTGTTCTTTTTCAAGTTCCTTTAAGCATAAAGTCAGATTGCTTACTTGAGCTTTTCCTTTTTTTTTTTAGATAGGTCTGTAATACTATGAATTTTCCCTCTTGTGACTGCTAGTCCTATGTCTCACAGATTTTGGGGGGTCATGGTGTCATCTTCCTTTGTTTCAAGGTGTATTTTGACTTTTCTTGATCTTGTGTAGACCCATTCATTATTTAATAACATGTTATTTTGCTTCCGTGTCATGTATTTTTCATTGTCCTTCTTGTGATTGACTTCTAGTTTCATAGTGTTGTAGTCAGAGAGGACGCTTATATTATCTCAGTCTTCTTAAATTTATTGAGATTTGTTTTGTGTCCTAGCATGTGGTCTATCCTAGAAAGCATTCCATGTACACTTGAAAAGTATATATATATTCTGCTGTTTTGGGGTGATATGCTCTGAAGATATCAATTAAATCCATTTGATCTAGTGTGTCATTTAAGGCCACTGTCTTCTTGTTGATTTTCTGCCTGAAAGATCTATCCATTGAAGTCAGTGGGGCGTTAAAATCCCCAGCTATGACTGTATTTCTGTTGATCTTTCCCTGTATGTCCCTCGAGATTTGCTTCATTTATTTAGGTGCTCCTATGTTGGGTGCCTAAATGTTTACTAGAGTTATATCCTCTTGTTGGATTATTTCTTTTATCATTATGTTGTGTCTTTCTTTGTATCTTATTATAGCCTTGGTTTTAAAGTCCATTTTGTTGGATATAAGTACTGCTACCCCAGTTTTTTTTTTCCTTTCCATTTGCATGAAATGTCTTTTTCCATCCCTTCAGTTTTAGCCTATGTGCATCTTTCAATCTGAGATGAGTCTCTTGGAGGGAGTATATATAAGGGTCTTGTTTTCTTATCAGCTCATCTGCCCTATGTCTTTTGATTGGAGCATTTAAGCCATTTACACTTAATGTGATTATTGATAGATATGCATTTAGCACCACTTTATTGTTAGACTATTTTCCTTTTCTTCTTCTCCTTCTCCTCCTCCTCCTGCCTCCTGCCTCCTTCCTTCTTCCTTCTCCTTCTTCTCCTCCTTCTTAATGCAAATGCTTTAACATTTGTTGCAATACTGGTTTGGTGTTAACAGACTCCTTTAGCTTTTTCTTGTCTGGGAAGCTCTTTATTTCTCCTTCAATTTTAAGTATTAGCCTTACTGGGTAAGGTAGCCTTGGTTATAGGTTCTTGTTGTTCATCATCACCTTGAATATTTCACACCACTCCCTTCTGGCATGAAATGTTTCTGTTAAGAAATCAGACGATCTAATTGGTGCTCCATTGTGGGTAACTACCTGCTTTTCTCTTGTGGCTTTTAGGATTCTCTTCTTGTTGTTAAGCTCTGTCATTTTAATTTAGATGTGTCTTGGTTTAGGCCTCTTTGGGAGTTACTTTTTGGGGACTCTCTGAGCTTCCTGGACTTGTGTTTTTTTTTTTCCCTCACCAGATTAGAGAAGTTTTTCATCATTATTTCTTCAAATAAATTCTCAAGCCCTTGCTCGCTCTCTTCTCCTTCTGGTATTCCAATTATGCAATTGTTGTTACACTTCATGTTGTCCAAAATGTTTGTTAAATGCATGGATTACTCATAGACATGGACCACAGGGTGGGGATTGACTATGGGAACAGATGGTGGGGGGAGCTGCAAGAGCAATGGGGAAAAATTGTAATAGAACAACAGTCAATTTAAAAAAGAATATAAAACTTCAGTTTAAGACCCATACTTTTTCTTTTTTTTAAATTTTTTTTATTTAAATGAATGTTCAAGTACAGTTTTCTCCCCTTTACTCCCAATCAAGCCCTCCCACCCCCCCTCCCCACCTCCCTCCCATTACCACCCTCCCCCTAGCTTTTATCCATGTGTCCTTTAACTTTGTTCCTGTAAACCCCTCCCCCTCTCCCCTGATATCCCTCTTCTCTCTCCTCTGGTCACTTTCCACCTGTCCTCTAATGTAGTGTCTTTGACTATACCCTGCTTGTTTCTTTGTTTTGTTGTTTAGGTTCCTGTTAAAGGTGAAATCGTATGGTATTTATCTTTCACTGCCTGGCTTATTTCACTTAGCATAATGCTTTCCAGTTGCATCCATGATGTTGCAAAGGGTAGGAGGTCCTTCTTTCTTTCTGCTGCATAGAATTCCATTGTGTAAATGTACCATAGTTTTTTGATCCATTCATTTACTGATGGGCATCTAGGTTGCTTCCAGCACTTAGCTATTGTAAATTGTGCTACTATGAATATGGGGGTGCAAAGGTTCTTTTGGATTGGTGTTTTAGGATTCTTAGGATATAGTCCCAGCAGTGGAGTTGCTGGAAGACCCATACTTTTTCAAAGTAAATAAATAAATACAGCTCAGTATATTATGAGGTTTTCTCCCTTTGCTTCTGCTCAATAGTTAGCAACATAGAAACTTGACAGGTTAGGCAATTTGAATATAATATATGATACAAAACTCATGTGGACAAATTGCTTCTTGCCAATATTTTGAATGCAAGTCAAATCACAGATTTCCCAGAGAAATTTTTTATGATCTCAGTAGTATGTTAATAGTTTTACTTAGGTATTCAGGTGACCATGCTAGAAAATAATCTCTAATACAATTCATTTCGTCTCTGTAAAATTGATTTAAGAAACACAAAAAATCCTTATACACTGGTCAGCCTAAGCCTCATAGACAAAATGCTTATTTCCCATGGGTAGACACTAATGTGGTTGGCTTTCCACAGTGTCATTTAAAATATTGTTCTAATTTGGTGGAGTAAATGTTCTTATAGCCCCTGGAAGTTACTCTGCCGTATAATGTGCCTATCTCAATGCAAGTGGTACCTGATACTTATAAAATGTTGGTACATAAATATATCTTTGAAGTGATACTAAACAAGAACCAGCATGACAAATTGCAAAAATTAAAATGTTTTGCTTCCTCAAAAAAATAAAATAAAATAAATAAAAAGTTTGTTAAGCTCACCTTTTTGTTTTAAAATTCTTTTTTATTTTTCTGCTGCCTGAATATTTTTTTCTACCTTGTCTTCCAAATCACTAATCAATCCTCTGCTTCATCCAACCTACTGCTTATTCCTTCCAGTGTATTATTTATTTCAGATATTGTGGTCTTTTTTCTGACTGGTCCTTTTTTATAGATTCTATGTCTTTTTATCCTGCTACTGAATATCCTTATAATCATTACTCTAAACTCTCTATCTGATGTATTGTTTGTCTCCATTTCATATAGTTTTTCTTCTGGAGAATTCTCTTGTTCATTCATTTGGGGTCTGTTTCTTCATCTTTCTACTTTGGCTGCTTCTTAGTATTTTCCACCTTAGTTATTAAGCTGACCAGTGATAAAAACTCAAGCTGTAATCAGCAGCCTAGCTTAAGCACCACAGGGTGGGGCAGAATAATTCCTGTGGGTGGGCTATTACTTCCCTTCAGGCTGATGCCACTTGGAGAGGAGCGCTCTGCCTGAGAAAGATGGCTTCTGCAGTATGAAGAATGATTCAGCACAGGGATCTTGGTAGTTGTTCCTTCAGTTCTCTCCTCAGATCCACCAGCCCCAGACTCTCCTCAAATGTCTCTAGTCTACTCTGTACTCCCTCTGCCAGAGTCCAGGGTAAGTGGCTGCAAACAAAGTTTTGTGTGCTGGCCCTTTAAGAGGCTCTTTGCATCTCCAACTGTCTCTCCCTGGCAGAAACCCTCCTGCTTTTCACAGCTGGATGTTATCTGGGTTCCTTTCTGGCTCTGGTGCTATAGGCTGTGGAGCCTGGCTTGGGGTGTAGACCCCACATTCTCAGGGGTAACCCCCTGGCCCCTGAAATATCCCTTCAGAACTTTGGCTGCTGCTTGTCGGAGCCCAGCCCCAACCCTCTCGCATCTCCTATAGACTCCCTACCAGTCCTGTTGCAGTGGAGGGGTTTCTTCTATCTGTCATTGGTTATAAGGCTTCCCTCCAGTGCTTAGTTGATCATTCAGGATGATTTGTCTGCAATTTAGTTGTAATTCCAGATTGGTTGTTGGAGGAAGTTAGTGTAGCTTCCACTTACTCCTCTGCCATCTTGGATCTCAATAATTGTGATTTTTTAAAAATGAATATAAATGACAAAAATATTCTCATTAGATATTAAAGAAACACCAATTCAAACACTAATTAAATATTTTCATTTGTTAAATTAAACAGTAAACAAACACATGAACTATCTAATTTAAAAAATGGGCAAAAGATTTAAAAAGCCATTTCTGCAAAGAGAATATGTAAGTACAGATGACAAATAAGTACATGAAAAGATGTACAATGTCATTAGCCATTATGGGAATTAAAACCACAGGGAGATATCACTATACACCTATCAGAATAGCTAGAATAAAAACTAAGAACATAACCCCATCATAAGTTGAGAATCATCTGTATAAGCAAACACTGCCTATTTCTCTGTGTTCTAGCAATGTTTTCAGTTCACTCAATACCTTTGTTGCAAGCATGTGCCACACATTAGAATTATACCAAAGATGAGTAAATATGATTTCTGTCTTCAAGGAGCTCAGTATAGTGGTAAATATATCAAATGTGATGACTTTTTAAAATAGCAATGGAATGTGTGAAGTTCCACAGGAGCACGAAGGCAGCTGTCTTCCATTTGTCTGTAGGCAGTATTGTGTCTTGAATAAGTGCCAGAGTTTTGAGTCAGTCAGACTGGTGTCAAGTAATAAGTAGTTAATAAGTAGTTTTATGCATATTAGCAGTATCATCTTGGGGAAGCTATCCAACTGCCTGAACATCAGTGCCCCATCTATAAAATGCAGCTATTAGTACTTAACCAATGCCATGAAGGTTTTAAGAATTTATCATGGATGTAAAATCTTGTGGAAATAAAATATTTTAGCCTTCACATTCTTTCCTTTAAGATCTATTATTTCTTTTTTAATTTTATTTTTCAATTACAGTTTACATTCAGTATTATTTTATATTAGTTTCAGGTATACAGCGTAGTGATTAGATCATCATATACTATATAAAGTGTTTGCCCCAATATTTACAGTATGCATCTGGCACCATACATAGTTAGTACAATATTGTTGACTATATTCCCTATGCTGTACTTTACATCCTGTGACTATTTTGTAACCACCAATTTGTACTTCTTAATTTCTTCACCTTTTCAACCAGTCTCCCAACTCCCCTCCCCTCTGGCAAATGTCTGTTCTCTGTGTCTATGAGTCTTTTTCTATTTTGTTTGTTCATTTATTTGTTTTTTTATATTTACAAATAAGTGAAATCCTATGGTATTTGTCTTTCTCTGACTGATTTATTTCACTTAGCATAATACCCTTCCAGTCCATCTATGCTGTCACAAACATTAAAATTTCATTCTTTTTTATGGCTGATTAATGTTCCATTGTATATACGTACCACAACTTTTTATTCACTCGTTTATTGATGGGCACTTAGGCTACTACTATACCTCAGCTATTGAAAATAAAGTTGCAATGAACATAGGGGTGCATATATTCTTTTGAATTAGTGTTTTGGGTTTCTTAAGATATACTCATATACCCAGAAGTGGAATCACTATGTCATAAGGCAGTCCAATTTTTATTTTTTTAAGAACCTTTTTTGAGGACGCATACTGTTTTCAATAGTGGCTGTACCAATCAGCATTTCTACCAACAGTTCACAAGTATTCCATATTCTCCACACCTTACAAACACCTCTTGTTTGGGGATTCCTATATCTTAAATTAAGATTCAGTTTTCTTTAGCTCTGCCTTTCCCGATTCAGTTCTAGTAAATAGATTTTTACCTGTAATCTAGAAGTTGCTATAGTAGAACTCCTAATTATAAATAAGAGAAATGCAGGCTCCATGAAAGTGAAAAAGGTGAAAGCGACCTAAAATGTATTTTGTGTAAGGATGGGATACCAAAAACACTAAAATAAAATCATGTCCTATAATTTGTAATCTTGTGAGTGTCTTCATGAAACTATCTATACACCCCCCATTTTTAGCCTTCTGAACTTCAAAATAATTTATGTCTGTTATGTCTGCTTTTAATCTATAAAGATATTTTTGTTTATTAGTCATCATGGGTAACATATTCAAATTGCATTTCTAATTCTAGAAAATATATAAATGACCATTTTAATTTATGAAAAATGCTCATTCCTCTTCTCTAATAATTTTACATTTAATAATTTAAACAATAAAGTAACAATAGATATGGAAATGTATGTACAAAAATGTTTGTTACAGCATTATTTAATATAATAAAAAATAAGAATCAACCTAAATTTTTCATAATAGGTGAATGGTGGAGTAAATTATAAATGAAGTTGATAATGACCTTGAAATGACAGAATTAAACATAAGGCTATGAAATAATAAATAAAATAATACATAAAAATAATTCATAGAAACAAGATAGCAAACAAATATGTCAAAATAGTCATAGTGGTTACCTCTAGATTGGTAAGATTACAGAAATAGGGTTTTTTTTCCTTTGACTGAAATTGCTAAATCTACAGTGAATTTACATTGCTCAGCTAAGCAGGATGAAACCAAGGTAAAAAGCAATTTAGTGGTGAGGTACAGACTCTAAGTCAGGAGTGGCAAACCTAGAATGCCCATGGAGACCCTCAGATAGCAAGTGAGTGATGCAGGCCTGTGGTTATCATGCCTTCATGATGTATGAATGGTGGAAGCTACATGACACCAGCAGATGAGCCCCACCTTAAGCAATGCTGCTGGTTATAAGTCAAGGTAGACTTATAGGTGAAATCTCCTGATTTTTACATACATAATGCCCCAATGTCTGGATGGGTTGGTTTGGCCCAGGCCACAAGTTTTTACCTTTGACCTGTATTGTGCAACAGAGCTTTAGATGAGAGGGAGATCACTATGAATGGAGTGGCTTAGGAATATATTATACTCCAGGCTTTAATGAATCAGAGCTAGAAGGGAGGGGACTTGGGCTGCTTGTTTATTAATTTACTCAATACAGTTTTATTTAATGTTGAGAAAATTAAGATTAATCCTATAGAGATCCTATTTAAAAGCAACTAAGGAAACAGGTTTCCCCCTAGCTAACATTTCTTACCATATGGCAGTCATTAGGGAATACCATATTATATCATGTATTATTTTCTGTGATCCTCACAACTCCAAGGGGTAGGTATTATCATTGTCCCCCATCTTCCACAATTGAAAACTGAACCTTGGAGATGTTAAGTAACTTGTCCAGGTCATGTGGCTGAAAACAGAGCCAGGAATCCAGACCTCCATCTGATTCTAGGCCAAACCTCCAAACAAGTGTGTTATATATTATGGGAGATCAAGGAAGAATAGACTCCTCTCAGCAGCAAGAAATATTTGTGATGGAAAGACATGTGGCCAGAGAGAGCTGTGTTGGGTGAGGGTCTAAAACAAACTCTGGCAATCAACTAGCTCTGGTAATAGCTCGGGAGCTATTGGTCTGGGGCAGAGGTTGAAAACTAAAGGTTGGTAAATGAAAAATAGTATACAGACAAACAGTAGTCTTTAAAAATAGTTTTTAAAAAGAACTTCATAATTAGTTGTCAATACTTTAAAAATAAGGAGAAGTCACATAGATTTGAATGCCCAGCTTCTCTGAGAAATCATATTACTTAGTAACATTGGGCCCACAGTCCCTTATGGCAACAATTTTCAACCTTTTTCATCTTGTGGCACAAATAAACTAATTAATACAATTCTATGGCACACCAAAATTCTGTATTTTGCTTATCTGACAACAAATAGATATAATTTTTGTTCATTTACACTGAATGGCTACTGTTGTATTGACTATTGTCTTTTTTTTTTTTTTAATTTCACAGTCTAAGGGAAACTAGGTCAGTGTGCCTTACTAAATAGTTAGGTTTGCATGGTTTAAAATTCTTGCAGTCGGCCAGTGCACTGTGGCACACTGGTAGAATAGTGGTCCCTTACAGCAACAGCTGGTGAATCTGGCAGAGGCTGCTCAACTTCTCAATGGGGTATAAGCTCTCCTCTTTCCACATGACCTACTTTGTTCATTTAAGTTCCAGCCAAGAATCTTTAGGCACTTGTGTCTTTTTTAAAGCGTTGGTCTACAAAGTGAAGCATCAAAGTGTGGGAAGGAATAACCAAATGGCACAAGGCAGATGAGAGCTGGGAGTATCGAAGGTAAGGGTGTTTGAAAGTATGGACCCAGAAATACACTTTCTGAGGACACAAGATCCCAAGGCAGAGGCCGTTTATCTTATTCCCTTCTGGCTGGGTTGGACATGGTCCCAAGATTTTCAGCTGGGGATTGGAAGGAAGTGGATTGGATGGAGAGGGGGACTGATTAAGGGCCCAATTGAGAAGGTGAAAGTTTGAGGGACATGGAGAATTTAGACCACAGGGAATAAAAAGTTAATGTGACCATTCAGTGGCTCACTCAAGATTCTGTTTCCAGGAGAATTCTCTGGCTTGCTAAGTGTTCATGACTGCCAGGAAAACTAGTTAGAAAAAAAGAAAAAGAAAAAATCCAAACCCAGTCTCTTTCATGCCTCTAGTTTTATTTTCCTGTGTACGGGCAGAGTGATTTCTTTACACATTACTTAGGTACTGACCTGAGGATTCCAATCAGCTCTGGGGACCTTAGGAAAAACATTTTCTTAGATTAAAGGCATTTTGGACAGGTTACTTACTTCTCTAAGCCTCAGTTTCTTCACCTGTTAGAAAGTTTAATAGTCTCAAATTTTCAGAGGATAAGGATTAAGTGAGTGACTGGAGGAATATGCAGTGAATGGCTCAGAGTAGGAAGGAATGAAAGATTGATTGCTATGATGAGCAGAGGTGGGACCAGGAACCTTACTGAAGTGTCTTCCTGAATCTTTACAATGACCGTGTGAACAAGGTGTTATTTTCTCCGTTAAATAATAAAATGAGGAAATTGAGGTTTAGAGAGGCTTAGTAATTTACTCAAGGTCACACAATTAGTAAGGGGCAGAGAGGAGAGACTTACTCAAAAAGTGCCAAACTATGCCCCCAAAAAGTACTAGTATCTGTCTGACATTCTAATGATAGTCTTATAACACTATTGGCTAGAAATTCAAACATTCAGTTCTATATCCTGCTAAAATCTTGAAGTTACCTGTTGTGTGTCCCTGGGCAAGTGGCCTAACCTCTCTGAAACTCAGCTTCCTCATTTGTAAAACTTTGTATGTTTATTGTATAGATTAAATCAAGTAATACAGTTAAAGTTCTTTATAAGCAATCAGCTAACAGATGTTAACCCCAGTCACATTTACTGGGACTGTTACTGTGTCAGGGATGCAGAGGAGAATGAAATGTGTCCATATGAACAGTGAAATTTTACCACCGAGGAAACTGTTATAATGGAAGAATAAATAATGTGACTTGGGAGGGAGGAAGATACAGATATGGAGGGAAGGATGTCTTGGAAGGATTCAGCTGTGAACTATGGAATAATCTGGATCTCAAAGGAAGGGTAGAGTTTTACAAACAGACAAGGCAGGAAAGGCATTCCAGGCAGAAGGAACAGGCTTGTGCAAAAGCAAAGAAGGCAAAAAGCCTGAAAAGGTCTGGGAGGATCAGGAAATAGTGAGCAGTTCAAGTGGGGCTGAGGGTTAGCTACCTGGGCTGATTGACAGAAGCAGAAGAGAAAAATTGGATTCACACTTTGAAGGGCCTTATGTGCCTTGCTAGGTAGTGTGACCACTAGCCCATGAGGAACAGATAGCAAGTCTTTCAAGCAAGGGTATTTTATAATCAGATTGTTTTTGATGGAAGATAAAGAATAGTGAGAGGGAACCAGCCAGGAGGCTATTACAATAGTCCACACAAGAGGTGACATACCACCAAACTAGCCGCCAATGAATTGGAAGTGGGTGGTGAGAAAGAGAAAGTGAAGGGTGAGAGCAATACAATAGTGAAATCCAAGGTATGAAAATTGTTCAGTCCCGTCTTGCTTACCACAGTCATCCCTAAGGACCAAAACAAAAACAAAGTAAACCTCTTTGAAAAATGATCTCTTTTGTTTGTATGCAAATAGGGCATGCACAGTGAAAATGCAACTCAAGTGAAATGAGGAGTGCAGCGTTTTGTCTCCAACCCACAAAATGCAAAAATGGAATTGGTTTACCAATGTGTCCTTGTTAAATATTCTAACTCCTAGCATTAAAATTGTAGCCAACCAGTACAAGGCTTATGTGTGATTGTTTTCCATCTTAAACCAGATTTGAGGAAAGCTATTTAAGGCCCTTTTCAAAAGAGGCCCTTACTTACGCTGCTGAAGAGTAGGAGAAGCAACACCTTGTTTTACTGGAAAATTTCAAGTAGCAACACTATGATGTGGTAGTGGACCTTTGCAATCTCCCAGATAAAAGGTGTGCAAAAACAGCTGTAAAAATTGCACCTTTGCACCACCAACTTGAAAATTGCAAGTCCACGTTGATAACTGCATATCTTAAGGGTTCTCAGAAGTCTTATGTACATTGCTTTTGGTTACTAAGATGACACAGGGAAGTGAGCCTTTGGGGGTGCGATGACCTGCCCTTAACCCTGCTGTGAAATGGAAGCTTTAAAAAATCCAGTGGTTCTTTTACTTTTTAAAATAAGCTTAGTCATATTGGCTGTGTTCTGTATGCTGTAATCTATTTTACTTTAGTTAGTAGTGCATATTTTATTTATACTCTTATGTAAATATTTTTGCACAAAAAGGTGTTTTCACAGATCTTCATGCTTCCCTAAATTTGAAATATGTTGCCATTTGTTAAAATGTGTTAGTTTTGTTATGTATTATATTCCCTCCTCTACACATGTAAGAAAAAAACATATGGACTTAACTCTTCAAGCAACTTTTACATTTAGAATATTACCTCATTTTATTTTTTCTGAGGTTGTAAAGGAAATGACAGATGTCAGATGCTTTGTGAAAGAAATGACAGTTTCTCAGAATGTTTAAGTGCATACCCTTAAACAAACAGGCCACTTTAAATTCAGGGACCACAGTCATTTGAATTTGGGCTTAGACTTCCCAGGTAACACTGAAGATTGAAAGGATAATGAGTTTGGAATCAGATATTTACTTTGTTGAATTCTGAAAAGTGCCATCACCAATGTTGGTAGTTTATTGGTATCAACTTTGAAACTTGCTGCTGTATGTGTTTCATTCGTCTTGGAAATATTTTACTTAGTTTTGTTATTTGTTAGCTAATAGGCCATCTTTTATGTATTGTATTATAAATCTTACTGATCTGTCCTACCCTTGAGTGAGTTCTCTCTCCTCTGCTGCCCATGACTAATGGTCATGCAGACATTGCGACCATTTAAAACATGAAGTGAAGGAGAACCAATGTCTCTTGGAGAAGCCTATTCCTGAGATGAAGGGTCTAAGGAATTTTTTCTTAATTGTGACCTACATGACCTAGTAAAACTACCTCATGCTCTTAAGATGGTATTTAGTCATTAGGACATCATACTTAACTGAAGTTTTTTATATTGAAACTTGCTTGGTGGCAAGTACCTTGACATTATTAGATTTGTGTATGTCTTTCACACTCACCTGCAGGCTCTGGGAAGGCAAGGACCTTCTGCTTTCTCTCACTCGGGATCGCAGCACCAGCCCAGGGCCTGTGCTCAATCAGGGCTGGTTAAGTACTTGGATGAATGGAGGCAAGCTATTAAAAAGTAAAAATTCCAAATGGTACAATTACATCTGCGGATGTTGAAGTATTATTAGAAAATGGGAAATATTACTGAGATAAAATGATGGGTAGGGACAAATGTAAAGCATGAAAATGTGTGAATTTGTGTGTCACTAGAGTCTATAATTCTACCAGTTCCCGTAGACACCCTGGCACTGCCCCTAAAGCTCTGCCTACTCCCTTTCACGAGGTGTTTGTACACAGGCGGCAAGACTGTTGCTCTGGGTGTGTTCTTACTGTTATAATCCTGGTCTCTAGTGTCCATGGGGAGAGTTGTGAGTCCCTCAGTTCCACAAGCTGCAGTCCTTCTCTGGCTTGGCCTTGTTTCCTGACCTGCGGTCCAGTTCCCGACTGGCTCTGTGGGGCCAGTCCCCCAGTGACGGGCCTTGTCCCACAGGGAGAAATGATGAGGTGTCTCCACGCACCCACTGTAGATATCGCACTTCACAGAAGCTCCTGATTCTGGGGTGCCAGGATAACACCACCCCATTCTGCCGTGTCTTCTCCAGACCGCCAACCCCTCCCAGACTCTGGATGTGGAAGGACAGGCTCCTCACTTGCTGGAGTTGGTCTCCCTAGCCTGAGCTCCATCCACCCAACCCCACCTTCCTCATCTTGCCCACTCGCCAAACTGCTGAAGTCACAGCTCGTCAAAAGGCCACACCTATGCCTGGTACAACTGTACTCCTTTTTCTAAACTTCACACATCATGATGCTTATTCTTTTGACATTTTTTCTTAACCTCCTTTCAATATATGCTAATGTAACTTTCAATAGCAATAAACATATTCTGCTGCAGAAGCTGGGCATGTTTTATTAGCCTATCATTTGATTTTGAGAGAAGGTGTAGACAAGAGTCTTTTGCATTCACTCCATAGAATCTTACAAATAACCGTCTTGCCTTTCTGAGTTCTTCTTCAAGGACATCTAGACAAAAGTATGACACTTGGTCCTAGTTTCCGTGTTCAGGAGTTGATTGAATACAAGTTAAGAAACAATTTACTTTGCCTCTGTTTTTTTTTTTTTCAGCATGCATGAATGATGGTTGTTAATTTGCATCATGAGAAAGTAAATAAAAGAAGGTGCCCCAGGGCAGTCAGAGAGACCAAACCAGCCAACCTAGGACTGGAGAGTAGAGCGTGGAAGATTGAGGATCTCCCCCAGCCTTGGCAACTCAGCTGTAGGATGGAAATATCAAGGTGGCAACATTGGGCTCAGGCAGAGCAAAAACACTCAACCTCTAATGCTTAACTGTATAAAGTTTGCTTTTAATTGTAAGTCAAGACTGTACGAGCACCTCAAAAAAAAAAACTTATTACATTTCTAAGAATGTTCCTCTAGAAACATGGAACTGAAAGCTTCTTTTCAATTGATCTGGCCCTTAGAAAACAATGGGACTTTTTCTTTTATTTACCTAAGGAATTGACATAAAAATCTATGGTCCCTGCACCAGAAATCTGCAGAAAATGTCAAAATAGAGGGCAGAAACACAAAACTGGAGATTTTCGCATCAGTGCTGTGTGTGTGGCATTTGATTGCATGTCTGCAACATAGAGAAGTGAACCTTTGGACTGTGAAATCGATGTTAATTTTCTTACCCACTAGTCTGAAGCCCTCTAAAATGTCACATCATTAATTTAGTTACTTTACCAGGAATCAGTGCATGTGGTTAGTGTGCGTATTTTTTTTTAATGAATAGACTTTATTTTTAGAACAGCTTTAGATTTACAGAAAAATTAAGCAAATAGTACAGAGAATTCCCATATACCCCCCCCTTCCCTGAACAGTTTCCCCTATTTTAACCATCTCTCCATAGTGTGGTATACTTGTTACAACTAATGAATCAATGTCAATGCATTATTAATAACTAAAGTCCATACTTTATAGTAACCTTTCTTTGCATTCTATAGTTCTATGGATTTTGATGAATTTGTAATAACAAACGTCCACCATTACAGTGTCATAAAGAGTAGTTTGACTGGCCTAAAAATCCCTGTCACTCCACCTGTTTATCCCTCCTTACATTCCCTGGCAACCACTGATCTGTTTACTAGCTCCACAGTTTTGTCTTTCCCAGAATGTCATTTAGTTGGAATCACGCAGTATGTAGCCTTTTCAGACTGGCTTCTTTCACTAGACAAAATACATTTAAAGTTCCTCCATGTCTTTCTGTGGCTTGAGAGTACATTTCATTTTAGCATTGAATTATATTCCATTGTATGGATGTGCCATAGCTTGTTTATCCACTCACCTATTGAACGGCATCTTAGTTGCTTCCAGTTTTTGGAGGTCATGAATAAAGTTGTTGTAAATATTTATGTGCAGGTTTCTGTATGGACATAAGTGTCAACTCATTTGAGTAAATACCTAGGGGCATGATTACTGGATCATATAGTAGGTTTATGTTAATTAAGTTGTATAGGAAACTGCCAAAATGTGTTCCAAACTGCCTATATCATTTTTTTTCACTCCTACCAGTGATGAATGAGAATTCCTGTTGGTCCACATCTTTGTCAACATTTGGTATTGTCAGTTTTGGGGGGCATGTTTTATCCATTTGAATAGGTAGGCATGTAGTAGTATCTCGTTTTACTTAGCAATCCCTTAATGACATGTGATACTGAGCATCTTTTCATACACTGATTGCCATCTGTATAACTTTTTTGGCAAGGTGTATGATCAGATCTTTTGCCCATTTAAATTAGTTTTTTCAATTACAGTTTACACTCAATATTATTTTGTATTAGTTTCAGATGTATAGCACAGCAGTTAGACAATCATATACCTTACAAAGTGTCCCCCTGATATTTCAAGTACCCACCTGGCATCATACATAGTTATTACAATATTATTGACTACATTCTCTATGCTGTACTTTGCATCCCTGTGACTATTTTTTGGCTACCAATTTGTACTTCTTTTTTTCTTTTTATTGAATTTATTAGGGTGACACTGGTTAACAAAATTATATACAGGTTGCCGGTGCACGGTTCTACAACATATCACCTGTACACTGTATTATGTGTTCACCACCCCAAGTCAAGTCTCCATCCATCACCACGTATCCCCCCTTCCCTTCCTCCACCCCCCTCCACCCCACCTTCCCTGGCAATCACCACACTATTGTCTGTGTCTGCGAGTTTTATCTCTTCAATTTGTATTTCATAATGTCTTCACCTTTTTTACCCACCCCACTAACCTTCCCCCCCTCGGGCAACTAACTATCAGACTGACTCTATATCTATGCGTCTGTTTCTATTTTGGTTGTTTATTCTTTTGCCCATTTTTAAATTTAGTTGTTTGTTTTCTTATCTTTAAGTTTTAAGAGTTCTTTGTGCATTTTGGATAGCAGTCCTTTTTCAGATACACATTTTACAAATATTTTCTCCCAATCTGTGTGGCATTCTCTTAGCAGTTAGAATATTTATGCTTTAAGGAGAAAGGGTTCTAAAAATACAACGTTACAATAGCAGTAAAAGGAAAATGTTGTAGCAAATGTTTTATGTTCTCTCTCAGGTTGTGTCAGGGAACCCTGTCTGTGGACCCAGCTCCGTTTCATCAGAAGGGCAGAGTCAGAGCCTGGAGACTATTCAGCGTTACTAGAGGTTGTGCAGTAGAGCTGGGAATGAGCACAGAACCTGATGCTGAGCTGCATCACTTCTAAATTAAGAACAATTTGGGAGCTATATTTACAGTCCCATCCAAACCCCGCTGCAGGGGTTATACTATGCATAGGGTATGAATTTCTGCACATGAATCCAAGTATGTAAGAGATGATCACGTTTTAATTTCCTTTAATTCAAGCTAATACCACTCTGAGCCACCATTCTACCAGTTGGACAGGAGACTCTATTTTGATCATACAAGGTTCCCTTCCTCTCCTGCAGCCCAGGAAGGATTCCTTGGTGCATAGAAAGTGGTGAAAGGGTGTCAAGTCCCTAGTCTGTCTCAGTGGACACTGGCAACTTCACTGTCTAGCCCACAATGGTCTACGAAGTCTGGCAGCTCTCTGCCCCCATGCCACAGTGGGCTTGACATTATCTCCTGAGGCTGGGACCCCTGAGCCAAAGGCACCTCCTCTGTAAGCACGAGCCATCTATATCCCTGAGGTTTTTATGCCTTGGGATCACCAAGAGTGGGTGCTTGGTTCCACTGTTTACAGTATCCACACACCTGTTCCCTTCCCTGCCTTCCTCTTGCATCACAAAAGTATGCTGTCTCTTTGCTCTTACCTTCTAGGGTACCTGTATTGTGTCTTCCATGGGCTTTCACAAGAGTCCAGAAGGGCCTTTGACTGTACATTTCTTCTACTTTTTCCCCTGCAAAAATCACTGTGTCAAGATAACTCAGAGAAGAAATGCTAATTAACATTTCAATGAATAATGCTGTTACAATTATTTGAGGGAACTATTTTATCCTATATTGGCACCACCACCACCTGGAACGCTTTTAGACTGCCTTTTCCACCCACTGACCACAGGAAGTCACTTATAAACAACAACAAATGTATGGCTGAAATTGAAACATTCAGCTAAGTGTTCTTTAGATGTTTCCAAATGCCTACAAGTTTCCAACTTTGCCTCCCAGAATTAATCCTAACTATGTGGTCCCAGGGAAATATCTCCTGGGCAGTGCTGAGCAAGAATATCAGGAAGGTATCTGTTTCTTTCCCTCCGCTACCATCTGTGGCCACTCCCTTCCTGCTGCTTTTCCCTGTAGTCCTCAACCCTGAGAACATCTGAGAGTGAAGCAGTGGAGGAAGCAGCCCTACACAGAAACCAGCTTTCTGAGGTTACCAGCAACTTCCTTCTCCCAAACACAAGGAACTGATCTTCCTTCTCCACCCCCTCAGCATTTGATGCCGTTGACTGCCATTGAGCCACCATTGCTTTGGAAACTTCTCTGTCCTTGGCTCTGACAACCTCTGGGTAAGGCCTCCTTATCAGATTTTTGAGCGGCCCAAGGCTAGAGGGATAACTAACACAATGGACGACATGTATGGGATTCAGAGTAATTTTAATTGACCCCAAACACTGACACACAAACAACATGGGGCCAGCAGGTGGTGATCTGACTTGACATGTAAAAAAATCACGGTGATCCCTGACCTGTGTGGCTCAGCTGGTTGGGCATTGTCCCGCAGAGTGAAAGGTCTCTGGTCCTGTTCCCTGTCAGGGCATGTGCCGGCATTGTGGTTTCCATCCCCCGTCGGGGTGCACATGAGGGGCACCCAGTCAGTGCTTCTCTCTTATGCTGATGTTTCTCTCCCTCTATTTTTCCCTTCCTTCCCTCTCCCTAAAAACCAATAATTAAAATCTTTAAATTTTTTTTTTAAGTCATGATTAGCCAACCTCCCAGTGCAACTGCTTATGGGTTAATTTGATCTCTGACTCATTAACAAAAGTGACATTAGTGCCCATCCCACCCTGTGAGCCCTCTCTTCAAAGAGTATGTTGACAAATTCAGGGAACCAGGTGGCAGTTAGGGAGCCACCAAGTAATCAGGTCTAGGACCACATCATATGAGGGAGAGTTGAAGACACTGACTGTATTTAGTTGAGAGAAGAGACTATTTAGGAAATTGATAAAATCTGCTTTCAAGTTTTTCAAGGGTTTTATATAAACCTGGAAATTAATATACATTCTTGTAGTTCCAGAAAACAGGACAGGGACAGCTTGGTGATACTTATGGGGCTGGGGAGTGAAGGGTGGGAGATGTGGGATTATTATAAAGAAGACCCCTATAACCGTCTCATCAACTAGTGAGTTCTTCTGACGTAAGTGAGAAAGCAAAGTCTGGATATCCATCTGTTGGAGGTAACATCACAGGGGTTCTTGCTTGAGTGAGAGACTGAAATGACTTCTGGGATCCCTTAAATAACCTTGCAACCCTAAGTCTTAGGGTGAGAGAATCCCGCAACACCACCATATCATCCTTTGTTTCTGCTGCCTGTCTCACGACATTGAGGGCTGCTCTAAGAAGAAACTGAAATGAGTAGATGAGGCAGGAATACGGAAAAAAGAAAACAATAAAAACTTTTTTTTTTAAAGAGAACCTACTATATGCCAAAATCTGTGCCGGGCACCATATATATGTTATCCTATTTAATTCTCACACACACAAAAAAACTTATGAGATATTTAGTATTACTTCTGTGAGGAAGCTAAGGCTCAGAGAAGTTAAGTAACTTCCTCAAGAACACACAGACATTAACTAGTGGAACTAGCATTTAAATGCATGTCTCTGTAATTGTAAAGCCCAGTGTGACATGTTATTTTTACCCATCCTTTATTTATTGCAAATGATATTGCTTTGAAAAAGTTTTAGTATTAACATAAAGATTCTGTGTAAAATAAATTTACTTAAGAGAAAAACAGTGTATAACAAACAATATAGATTTTACATGGATACAAAAGAGTAGCTAGAAGGAATGAAGTTTGGGAAATACTATTCCAAATATTTTGATAGCAGAACGTTCCAATTTAGCCTATCTTATATTTTGATTGCTGAGTACAAGGAAAGGAAAGAAACTTAAAGACGAAGTTGAATGTGAATTAATTCTCCTGTGCTTTGATGGGTAGGTAATTTCATGTGTTACAATAAGGAAACCAAATGGACCTTGCAAATAAAAAAAGTTATGATTGTAAAATCCAGAGGAAAACCCCAGGTGGGGCCTATTCGAATAAAGGATGAAGTTTCCAAGGTAAGCACACAGAATGGCTGAGGGGAAGTGATGACCCTGTGAGTCAGGGCCTGGGACCCACACCGAGTCCTATGGGTTTGAGAGGCCCTGGGGGGAAGGTGAAGGGGTTTACAGACCTGTTTTGGGAAAAATGATCATCACCTTTCTGGTGATAGAGGGAAGACCTTTGTGGAAAGTTCAAAGTTAAAATTGGAAAGTCCGAAAAGAAGATAGGAAAGTAGAAATGAAGACTACATAGCTGCACAGATGCCAGGTGATTTATGTGCAAGATATCATTTGTTTTTCACAACAATGCAGCAAGGAAGTTATTACACTTCATAGATGAGAGGACCAAGGCTGGGAGATGCTCAGTAATTAACCCAGGGCCCAGGAGTTGAGCCAGGATTTACTGAACCTTGGTGCAGCAGTTCCAGACCTGCACTGCCTCCCCCGAGCCACCCATCTTTGCTTGAGTGGGCTTGCTCAACCCATGCAACAATAGCAACTTTCACTTTGTCACTTAATTTCTCCAACCGTGCAGGGCACAGTGAGCCTCCAAGAGAGCGGGGGAGGCATGCTTGAAGAGGGTTGCCTCTCTCCTGAGCTCAAATGCTGCAGACTTGGAGGCACATAAATGTCCCCCACATCGAGCAGAGGGCTTTGCAGAGCCTGATCAGGTCAGAAAAAGAAGTGATGTGTGTGTGGGTAGGATTGTATATGTAAAGCCTGTCCCTGCTGAAGCACTAGGCTTGGAAAAATCCACTGGGCATTCACACACATTTTACACTTCTGCTTTGACTTGTTCCCACTCTCAAGAGTACCGCTCACTTCCAGGAATTGTGGGCCAAGGTAATAGAAACATCTAGATTAGAACATCTAGGGACAGATTGGGATAATATGGAAATAGGGGCTGGGTATATTATTTGGCTTCTATCAGGATCTGTGGAGAGGTAGGTTCTCAATGAACGATTGGAGGGGAAGGCGGCAGGTGACACTCCTGGTCTCTCTGCTCTCTCTGGTTGAGGACTGTGTCTTGCAGGCCTCCTGTACCAGACACGGTGCCCGGCATACGGCTGCCCAGTAAAACCTTTGCTAAACTGAGCTGCATCTTTACCCGTGGGCCTAAAGGCTGCGCCCCTGGATTTGTCCATCTGTTAGGGAATGTGTCTTTTTCATGTTTGTGGCTGGGGCTGTCTTCGGGGGGTTTCCTCAGGGCTTTACACTCACTCTCTGAGAGTGCATTCATAGTCATTATGAGCAGTGGAAAAGCCCACCTGCCAATCTTATCTGGAAGAAGAGCCCGGCCCTTTCTGTGGTGTTATTTCTCTCTAGTCAGTTCCCCTTTCTACATTTGCGTCCTGGCCTCAGTGCTACATGTTTTATCTCTACAAGGAGTGTTAGGAAAAAATGGGCAGCTCACAGAGACTTCTCTTCACTTATTCGTGACACCTCGCTTCTGTGTTCCTCTGGAATGCCACTCGGTTCACGCATCTGGTCTCTGGGAGCTGTGGTGGATGGGCACTTGTGACAGGTATGTTCTCATGAAGCTGGTGTGCCTGGGGAGCATGGTGTAGAATAAAGCTGCATCTACGGCAGATGTTCAGAGGTGGGGCCGATGGCCATCAAGGGAGGGGTTAGAAGGGGTGTGGAATACGTGCTTAATACCTGTGATCTTGAGGCTCCATTCTCAGACTGGCTATGTTCGAGGTGGGGCAATACAAAACTGTGTCTTTCAGCCAGATTCCTTTCTCTGCTTTGGTGAGCTTAGTGACAGGACAGGCAGGAAATAGAAGGGGCCACTTAACCGACAGCCTCTCTCAGCCTTAGAGTGCTGGGGGCTCTGGGTGGCTGTACACTAGGAGAAGCTATCCAAGGGTGCCGGCCCTGCCTGAGCTGCTTGTGCTGGTGGGAAGTCCGGGTGGGTTGACGGGACATAACCCACAGCCTCTGCAGTGGCTTCTGCTTTCTTCTTTGGTCTTCTTCTTCTCTGGTCCAGAAACCTTTCCCCATTTCTTCTTCCCATCCAAGTGCCTTGTCCCAGTATTGGCCCCTCTTGGCACCAGACACCCCAATAGCTCATCTGGAAAGAAATAGTCTGGGCAAAAAAAGAGCCCAGGCAGTGGTTTACTGTGTTCTGTATACCATGAACATATTTGCATTTGCAAGTAGGCTTAAAATAATGCCTCCAGTAATTATTTAAGGTTCTGGAGAGACAGGTGAAAATAATTTGGGGCCAAGGGAACTTCCCACTACTCTCAAATTTTTATACCTAAGGAGATGGCCTGTTTCTCTGACATGCAACCTCAATCTTGGGACTAAGGTTCTGGAAAAAAAATGAATCTATTTAATTATGGGCACAGGTTCACAGTTCAATATTATGTCTTCTGTTTGCTGTTGCAGATAGCATTAATGCTATTTACAAGAGCTATCCTGTACATAATGAAAGCTTTCATGAATCTCTTTTCATTTGTATGCTTTAAATATGTGTATTATGTGCTTACTATGTCCCAGGGGTTGGGATTTCACAGGGAGCATAAAAGATGTGGTCTCAATACTTTGAAGCTTCTAGCCTGGAGGGAAAATAGTCACACTAAAAATGACTGTATAGCAACAATGTTATGAAGGGAAGGAATTAGTTCTTTGTAATTGTGCTCACTGTTTACTAACTATGTCACTGAGTTTGATATATTGGTTACTTCGATATATTGGTTACTTTCGATGTCCCTTCCTGGTGGAAGTGAGGATTGGATTTTTATGGAGATGAGGCAGGGTGGGGGGTAAGTTGGGGAGGGGAGAACATGAAAGGTGAAAAGATGAGCCAAGTCAGATTCTCTAAAAGAAAATCAAGGTTCTGATACCATATTTCAAACACCAGCTAGAGGTGGGAGTGAGGTTAGGGGTCTTTGTGAAGAGACAGACCTAGGGCAAAACCTGTCTGAAACAGGCCAGGAGGGTGCTGGGGAGGTTGGTGGGTGGTTATCTAGAGTCCAAGCAAGTTCTGACAAGTTGTCTTTCATGCGGGCCAGGTAAGAATATGTGGGAGGCAGGCAGGAAGGAGAGGGCAGCGGACTGGGCGCGCAACCCTGTTGGGTGCCCACCCTCGTCTCTCACTGAACATAGAGACTTGTTTCCAACTCGGCGTCGCTGTGTGTGCTCCTGCTGGGGTGAGGGAAACAGATGCCATTCTGAATGTGTGTTGAGGAAGAAAAGTTTCTTCTGCACTTTTCATCTCCCCGTCAAGATGGGAAAGGTCCTGTTCCCTGTTCTTCTCCTTTTGTGAGTATGGTTCCTTTCTGAGTTCCATTTCCTGCTTAGATAGATTAACTTGAACTTAACTTTTAATGGCTAAAAACAAAAAGAAACCAAAAAACGCATTTCTTCCAGCTTGCACTTGCATTCTAACAGGGGTTTTCAAAAGTGCCTTAACCCAAGGAATGACTAATTTGGAAATTCCAGGGTAGGGATGGCACTTGAAATGGGGAGAGGGGGACACCCCTCAAATTGTGCCACTGAGATACTGACTGTCTCTCTTTGATCATGATTCTGGTTCTGAGAGAATAGGAAGGGGCTCCCTTAGGTGGCCAGGACTGGGATGGCTGCCTTTTAGAGACTGGATGTGCGCAGACTCAGAGTACCTGTAAAACTTTGCATGATGCTTACCCCTAGGCACTTTTTGGCAAAATGGAAGAAGTGATTTCCAAAGCCATTGACTATTTGAAAAAGACATGATCCTTGACGCAGAAAGGGCCAATTCTAGATGTAGCTGGGAGACCTGGGTTTCTGTCTTGTGTGCAGACTTGCCGTTGGGAGACAGGAAAAGATAAGTGCCATCGCTGTGCTGTGCTCCTTCTTCTCAGTGAGTGAGGAGAATGAACTCTTCATTTTAATATTTTAATTGCCTACAATATTAGGGAGTGAATAAAAGAATCCTCTGCTCTTTAAGCATTTGCATAGACATTTCTTCCTTGTACCAATGTTCCCCTCATATCCATGTGGAGGCACTCTGCTCTCAAATGGGTGAGGGAAAAGACAGAAAAATTCTCCAAAAGTGGGGGCCCGAGGAGGTTTGCTCCAAGAAAAGGTTGGAAGCCAAGTCAGATATACTGTATAGCCTGAGCTAGAAGGAGACGTGGCTGGTGGGGGAGCTCAGGGGAAGCAGCGCTCAGGGTGGGTGACATGTGTCTGTAGCCAGTGATCTCATGTGTCCACCAGACACCAGAAAGTCTTCATGTTTTCATCAAGGCATCACTGACGCACGTATTTCTGTCCTGCTGGTTCAGCCTCTTCATCTCAGGTCCATGAGCTTTTAATACTGGCTTTCTTTTTCTTTTTTTTTTTAAACATGTATGCCAAATGTTTTTTTTTTAAGATTTTATTTATTTATTTATTTATTTATTTATTTATTTATTTATTTAGAGAGGGAAGGGAAGGAGAAAGAGAGAGAGAGAAACATCAATGTGTGGTTGCTGGAGGCCGTGGCCTGCAACCCAGGCATGTGCCCTGACTGGGAATCGAACCTGCGATGCTTTGGTTCACAGCCCGCGCTCAATCCACTGAGCTACACCAGCCAGGGCCCTAATACTGGCTTTCTTGATCACTCTGATATCAGCCCTCACCTCTTTCCTCAGCCTACTGATAGGCTTATTTTCTGTAAACTTTCATTATGACTTTTCTGCTCCCAAATGATTAATCCCAACCCCTAATTCTCTTATCAAATAAAATATAAAGTCCTTATCTGAATTTCTAGGCCCCATTAAGCTATCCTACCCTACTTATAGGAGCTAGTTTCTCATTGTTTGCCCAAAGTGCACCTCTCTTCCAGTCTAGTCAGCGTTTCTTATCATCCTGCAAAAAGGCCATTTCCATTCGCCCACTTCCATGTGTCCTTATAGACTATTATATTTTCCTGTGGCTTAGAAATTTGCCAATGCTTTTTATACCAATAAGAAACATTAAATATAGGTTATGCCTCTGTTCTTGTACATGTGTGTGCACACATGTGTGTCAAGAATGTGACTGAAATATTTATCCATTTGAACTCAATCCAACATTTAAAGTGGTTCATCAGGAGACAGTAGTTCTTGAAGACATCAGCCAGATGCCTAGGATGCAGGGTTGTACCTCTTCAGGAATCTGTTTGAAAGGCCCTCATGAGAAGAATTGTTGGAAGCTTGTAAAGCCTTCTAAGGACAGAGGCAGAAGGCCACTACATTGAGCTCTAGGCAATCAACAGTTGCTAATGTGAAAGGAAAACAGCAGTTCTCTGAGAAAAGCTGTTAAGCAAGGTAGTGGCAACTCTCAGGAGTGAAAGTATCAGAATGAGTAGGCCTGGTTGGAGCCTATACTGAGTTAGAGCCTCACCTGCGCTAACAGAAATCAACTCTCCTGCAAACACCCCATGCCTAGCTTACCATGTTCCATTCTCAGGGTACAGTTCTGAGACCAAGTCTGACCTACTTCTACACCCTCACCCCACCTTTTGGGCTATAGGATTGCTCTCTTGTGAAGCCCTGGACCACTTGTAGTCAGCTCAGCAGATCCTCCAGACAGGGGTTCCTCCAAATGTCCCATACTGTACCATGCCATGCTAAAAATGAGAGAAATGGACTCAGGGAAGGGGACAGGGAAAGGTGGTGTGTTCAGGTCATCTACTCAATTTTTCTTCATTTCTTGGAATGTAATGAGAACATTAAAGGAAACTTTAAGTTATAGGGTTCAACCACCCACCCAAATCAAGAATCCCTGCTAAAATGCTTGAGCAATTCTAGTGATGAAGGAGCTCATTACCTCACGAGACCATCCAGCCTTTGAGTGTAGCACTCTCTTCAAAGCTCTTCGTTATCTGAAACTGAACTCTCGTTCCCTGTAGCCAATTATTGGCAGTACTCGCCCTCCAGTTACATTGTGTGTGTTGTCCCACAGGAGGGCCTTTAAATATTTGCAGAGATCTGCCATGTACTTCTTCAAGTTTATTGCCCCCAGTTCTTTTAACTGTGCCTCATTTGACATACTTTCATTATTTTCTAGTGAATTGTGCTGCTCCTTCTCTTGATAAGCTCTGATTTTTTATTGTCATTCAAGTGTAACCAGCCTCACTAACATGATACCACAAGTAATGTGCTCTGATAAGCATAGAGTACAGTGACCAAACTCGGCACTAAGATTAGAGTTAACTTTTGGTTGGCCACACTCACATCTGTGTGATTTTTCCATTTACTATGGATAAGCTACTTCTCTCTTTTAAAATTATTTATTATTACAGAGAGATGAAGGGATTGAGAAAGAGAGGGAGAGAAACATTGATGTGTGGGAGATCACATCAATTGGTTACCTCTTGCGCGCCCCCAACTGGGGACCTGGCCCACAGCCCAGTCATGTGACCTGAGTGGGAATCCGATTGTTGACCTTTCAGTTCACAATCTGATGCTCAGTCCGCTGAGCCACACTGGTCAGGGCTGGATAAGCTACTTCTCTGTTGACCATTTATTCCACTTCACAGTTGTTATTTTACAAGTGAAGTAAGATCTTTATGCTTATCCCCATGAGATTCACCATGTTAGCATCAGACTCTCTTTGGGGGATTTATGAATATTATTAATTCAGCTGATGAGCTGACCAGTAACTATCTGGCTCATTTTTGTGTCATCTGCACATTTGAAAGCAGAAGCATGATTTCTGTGTTTTCATTCATAGTTTTACTAAATATGTGAAAGTGAAAAACTAAAATCCAGCCTTTTACCTACTTCTGATACCAGCCTATTAAACACAAATGACTCCTGGTATTTGGTTGTTGAATAAATGAATGAATTAATCAATGAACCAATCAACACCTTGTCATCATCCTCTGTATTTAATCTGTCACCATATCCTGTTGATTTTAATCCTAGATATTGCTTGAACCTATCCACTTCTTTCTACTTCTGTCCCTTCCACCCCAGGCCAAACAGCCATCTTCTTTTACTTAAATGACTGCCAACCGATTGAGCTGCTGGCATCTGTTCTGGCTTCCCTGCTGCCTGTTTGCTTCACAGTAGCCAGTCATCTTTTCAAAATGCCAACCTGATTATATCACTCCTCTGCTTTAATTTCTTCAGTGTTTACATTGGTCTCAGAAAAAGCACCAAATCCTTAACTGACCCATAAGGTAAGCATGGTCTGGCCCCAGCTGATCTCTCCAGCCTTGTCTCCCACCTCTCTGTTCACTTTAGCACATCAGCCTTCTGCCTCGGTGCCTTTGCATATGCTGTCCTTTGCCTAGAAATCTTTCCAAGCCATTGGCCAGCCTTTCACCTACTTAGCACCTATTCGGCCTGTTCTGTTTACCTATTGGTGCATTACAAACTGCTCCAATTTTAGCAGCTTAACACAATAAACATTTTACTCTCTCTCTTTCAATGTTGTAGGTCAGAAATTGGTCAGGTTTCTAAGTGATTTTTCGGTTTCTGATGGCATCAGCTAGGGTCACTGGGTGGTATTAACCTACTGAATGGACTTCTCTGGAGCTTAACTGTCTAGTTTGGTAGTCACTGGACAGTGTGGCTACTGATCACCTGAAATGTAGCTTGTCTTAATCGAGATGTGCTATAAGTGTAAAATACCCACAACATTTTGAAGATTAGTACAGAAGAAGAATGTAAAACTTCCATTGTAATTTTTATATTGATTTTCTTTGGGGATTATAATATTTTACATATATTTGAGTGAATAAAATATATTATTAAAATTAATCTCACCTGTTGTTTTTTAATTTTTTTAATGTGGCTACTAGAAGTTTTCAAATTATGTGGCTTGCCTTATATTTCTATTGGACAGGGCTGATTAAAGCAAGGGAATTTTTTTCTATAAAAGGCCAGATAGAAAGTCTTTTCAGCTCTGTGGCCATATAGTCTCTGTCACAGCTGCTCAGCCCTACCACTGAAGTGCAAAAGCAGCCAGAGACAATAATGAATAAATGGGTGTGCCTGTATTCTAACAAAACTTGATTTATAAATGTAGCTGTGGCTAGGTTTGGTCTGTAGGCTACAGTTCGATGACCTCTGATGTGGAGAATGCAATCCACATGCCTGGTGGCTGGGCAGAAATAACTGGAAAGCTGGACTCATTTGGGACTGTTGACCCAAACACCAACACATCACCTCTCTGGCACAATGGTCTCAAGGTAGTGAAACATCTCACATGGTGGCTCAGAGCTCCAGAAAGTGTATTCCAAGAAAGACAGAAGCTGCAAAGCTTCTTTTCATCTAGCCTCAGAAGTCCCAAACCTCTCTTCTGTGCATTCTACTGGTCAATTAAGTCTCTGAAGCCAGCACAGATTCATGCAGAGCTTAGATTTCACCCATCGTGGGAGGAGTTGCAAAAATGTCCACTTTTTGTTGTTGTTGTTCAAGTACAGTTGTCTCCATTTCTACCCCCACTACCCCCCAGCCATGTGTCTACTTTTAATCTAGCACATTGTTCTTCAAATCTCAGTTTAGATTACTCATATTATAGTAATCTAAATATTGTTAAATATAGTAATCTCAAGGTATCATGAACCTCTCCTTTGTAGCACTTGTCATCATTATAATTTTATATTTACTCGTATGATTATTTGATCCTTATCTTGCTCCTCTATTTAATGGTAAGCAACCCCATGAAGGGAGCTGTTTCTGGGTTTGCTCATCATTACATTCCCAACACCTAGCTCAATGCCTGGCTCAATAAATGTTTATTGAACTAGTCAACAGTATTAGGGCACAGCTTTTCAGTCAAGTAAGTATACTAGTATCAATCCCACATTTCCTCATACTGCTCTTAAGCATATCATAAGACACCCTGTCAGAGCCTCATGAAAATTCAGGTACATTCAGTTCCTAGAACTCTTCCTAATTTGCAGTTAAGAAACTATATTTAAAAGAAGTAAGCCTGCCTTATTCCTCCCAGCACCTCTAAGGGAGTACTAGCTGCTCTAAAGGTGTAGATAGCTTCAGATTCTGGTGTTCTGAGAAGTAATCTATGCAGCATGTCCCCCCACAGGCCAGCCACGGTCCCGGGCAGCTTGTGCTCCTCCTGTGTGCCACTTCTCTCTCCCCTTGCTGACAGCACCAGTTCACAAGCCTGCCTTGTCCAGTGACAGTATGAACTGACTAAGGCAAAGGGTCAGGCCCTGAGCACTGCTGGGCCGAGGCCAACCTCGTCTTCCCTCCACAAAGGCTGTGGTGTCCTCCTTTGCTTGGAACAAGGACTCTCATATTTGCTGGGAGGAGATAAGTGTTGCCACCTCCCACACAGGTCCTGGAGTTTGAATTATAGTTATTTGTGGACCTTGTCTGTGTTTTCAGGCCTGGGTGAGGGACAAAGGCCTAAACATCTTTATATTCCCCCCTAAAACCTCTAAAACAAGCTGGACACTGAGTAAATTCAGTAAATATTTGCATGAGAGCAGGTCTCAGTGAACAACCTTCCTTAGACAGAGGCAAACTAACCAGCATTTTTTCCTAGTACCCTGATCACCACTAATATTCTAGACAACATTGTGAAATGGGGAACATTTTTCTTTGTTTCTCCCCAACTTCTGCCTTGGAATCCTTCTCTCACTTCCCATGTCATCATTTCTGTATTTCCCTGTTCCATCCGATTGCTGGCCACCACCAGTGCACACCCCTTCATACTGCCTTTTGCCTGAATTACATCTTTCATGGGCTTCAGACCTGAAACATAAAAGATCCCTTCTGTATTTCCTCCTTTTTCTGTCCAAATACTCACATTTGCCCAGAGCTCTTCTAGGTGAGGCTTAGCTGGAACACAGTAACATGTGGCTGGAACTAAACCCATTGCAGGAAACTTATTACCTGTCCAGGGCTGGAGGGAAGAAGAGGATTCTCTGCTTGGCGCACAGTGGGTGCTAAAGCAATATTTGTGGAATGGATGGGAGCTCAGGATAGAAAATCCCCTGATACAGAGGGACACTTCTATTCCTCTCCCAACACCCCCCTCCCCACCCCGCCAAGCCTGTTTCCCTGAGTATCACACTCTGATTCCAGGAACCACCATCATACTTGGCTGTGGGGATGAGCTTTCTGCTCCTGTGTTACTCTGGGAGTGGGCAGAGTCAGAATCCTTTCCACTTGCTCCCACAGCAGCTGAAACTGGCTGGAACTTTTAAAGGGACTATACTGGTGTTTAAAAAAGAACACAGGCTGCATGGGTTTAAAATCTTAACTTTGTCATTTACTAGCCTGGTGGCCTGGCGGCTAGGGCAAGATCTTAACCTGTCTTGGCTCCACTTTCTCATCTCTAACATGGGGGCAAATAATCCCACCTTACTGTGAGAACTGCTAGTGTAGTCACTCATCTGACGCTCACTCGCGTTCCACGATGAGCCAGGCATGCAAAGTGGGGGAAAGTGTCGTAGTGTTGGTGCTTTTCTTTAGTTTCTGAAGTGAACCTCCAACTACTCATTTCAGATTTGTGACCACTTCATGCATCTACAGACCTTATTCTGCTCCCAGCTGACAGAAATCTCTCAGAGACTCTCCCCCATAAATTTTTAAGCTTTTTCCTCTCCCATTACCCTTTTTGCTCTCTCCCTCCAAAAGCAATAGTTTCTCCTTTGCAGGCCCTCTGGAGAAAGCAGTGACTCAAAGTTGTGTTTGAGACCTTATTCCCAAGGGAACAATGGTATTTCTGTTCTTTTTCAAAGCCAGCAACATTGAAGAAACTGGCTTACTAACCCAACTCTACCCCCCCCTCACCCGCCCCCCCCCCCACACACACACGCACACTGGCTAGAGCTGAAATTCTTCACATGGGCATTTATACTTTATACTTTATAAAAGAGAATGATGTCTGTCTCAAGTATTTTAGCATCATGTTTTGCTAGGGTCTCTGACAAACTGGTGTCCAAAGTGCACTCTCCAAATTAATGTTAGTGAAGTTTACTAGGACTGTCCCAGCTGGGCCAGGATTTTGAGGAGGGATGTGATCATTGTCCCCAAATCCTTGAAGGGCTTTGGCAAAGTGTGTTAGGCTTATTCTGGGTAGTTCCAGAGAACAACACTAGTATCAATGACAGGAAGTTAACAGGGCACAGCTTCTCACTCAGGAGAGGAGTTTCCAGATAGAGAAGTCAAAAATGGTGCAGACTTCCTTGTCAGACCCAGCGTTCCTTCCCACTGTGTGACTTACAGGGACAGACCCTTTATCCAAGATTTCCCAGGGCCAGTAATTTCTGGTAATTATTTTAATTCAAGGTGATTTGTTAAATTTATAGCAAAATATAACTTGATTTTGTGCCCCTTTTCAACACATCATGTGGGGGTGGGGGTGGAATATTTGATTAGGTCAAGCGTACTGATTATTGGTTTGAAAACGGTGGGAGATTCTTATACTAAGTAGGAGTTTAGATTCAAAGGGATCTCAGGTCCTCAGATTCTATGATAAGTGTGATGCTGGGAGTGATTTAATATGAGGAAGTGCACAAGAATCAAAGAAAAAACTGTTTCCAGTCTCTACTATTGAGTGGTGTCGGCTTTGGCCCAATAGATGAAACCAAGCTCTGATACCTGTTGAAATCACTAGAAGTGGGGAAAGAGAGCAATCAGGAGCAGTGTGAGGTTCATATGTTGAACACCTACTGTGTGCTTTAACAACTGAATATATTTGCAATTCATTGTCACAATGCACTAATTATTTTTCTAATTAGTCACTAAAAAGCACTAATTTTTAATACACTTTTTTTTTAAAGCTGGGATTCACATCTTTCTCTTTTTTTTTAAGATTTTATTTATTTATTTTTAGAGAGGAAAGGGAGGGAGAAAGAGAGAGAGAGAGAGACATCAATGTGCGGTTGCTGGGGGCCATGGCTTGCAACCCAGGCATGTGCCCTGACTGAGAATCGAACCTGCGATGTTTTAGTTCACAGCCCGAGCTCAATCCACTGAAAAAAGCACTAATTTTTAAATATAAAACAGCTCCTACAAATCACCTGGCTGGCGTAGCTCAGTGGATTGAGCGTGGGCTGCAAACCAAAGCATTGCAGGTTCGATTCCCAGTCAGGGCACATGCCTGGGTTGCAGGCCACGGCCCCCAGCAACCACACATTGATGTTTCTCTCTCTCTCTTTCTCCCTCCCTTCCCTCTCTAAAAATAAACAAATAAAATCTTAAAAAAAAACCCAGCTCCTACAAATCAATAAGTAAAGGGCCAAAGACCCAAATTAAAACTAGGTAAAAGAAATGTATAGTCTTGGAATAGGAAACATAAACTCTTATACATTTAAAAAGATGCTGATATTTATAATAAAAAATATTCATTTACAAATCATAGTGAGAACTACCTCACACCCATTGGGATCACACACACACACACACACAAGGTAGATGTTGGCAAGGATATGATGAAATTGGAACTCTTGTGTACTGCTGATGGGAATAGTACAGCTGCTATGGTAAATAGGATGACAGGTCCTCAAAAAACATTACAATAGAATTACCACATGATCCAGTAATTCTACTTTTGAGTATATGCCCAAAAGACATGAAGTATTTGCACACCCGTGTTCATGACAGCATTATTCACAATAGCCAAAAGGTGGCAGCAACTCAAATGTCCATCAACCAATGAACAGATAAACAAAGTGATATATATATATATATATATATATATGAAATATTATTCAGCCTTTAAAACAGAGGGAATTCTGACATATGCTACAACTTGGACGGACAGTGAATACATTATGCTAAGTGAAATAAGCCAGTCACAAAAAGACAACTACCGTATGGTTCCACTTTATATGAGGTACCTAGAGCAGTCAAATTTATGGAGACAGAAGGTAGAACAGTGTTTTCCAGTGGCAGGGGAGAGGAGAAGGGAGTTAGTGTCTAATGGAGAAAGAGTTTCAGTTTTGCAAGATGAACAGAGTTCTGGTGATGATGGTTACACAACAATGTGAATGCATTTAATGCCACTGCACACTTAAAAATTAGTAAGGTGAAAAGTTTCATGTTCTGTGTATTATACCACAATGACAAGTATTTTTTAAAACTGCAATGAGATGCCATTTTAACTTTCTCTATTGGTAAAGATCACAAATTAGAAAACATACTATATTGGCAAAAGTGATGTGAAAATAAGCATCATCATGTTTTGTCACTTGGGGCATAAACATATAATCTTAGGGGAGAACAATTTTTCAATATCTGTAAAGATTAAAGTTGCAGTTACCTTCTAATTCTAGGAAGGTAGTTTACTTCCACATATGTGATTTGACATATGATCAAGGTTTTTCATTGCAACAAAAGATTGGAAACAACCTAAATGTCCATTGATAGGGCCTAGCAAAATAAATTATTACCATCCAATCGAATACAACTAAATAATAAGCAACTGTTAGAATTAGGATACTCAGTATGTGGTGATACAGAACAATCTCCAAGGTAGTGTGGTGAGTATGCAAAAGTGTGTATACTGTGCCACCAGGTATTTAAAAGTAAAATGAAAAAAATATGGGTCTATGTTTTAATTTTGTCTTGCCTAAAATAACTGCAAATAGACGCAAGAAACTGTGAACAGGTAACGGTGGTTACTCCAGTTATATCTATGGGGGAAAACTAGGCAGTTGGGGACAGGGTTGGGAGAGAGACTTGCTTACTCTCTCAGGGAGTTTGGCTATAAGAAAAAGAGAAACTAAAAGCAGTAGCTGAGGAAACTGCTGCGAGGAAGGGAGAGAGGGTGGTAAGCAATTTAGTACCATAAACAGGTATGATGTATTCAAAAATTTTTAATTAAAAAACAGAAGTTATAGTCTAGGAGGGAGAAAGCGTAAGACACTTTGAGCCCAAAGCACTGTGCTGAGTGCTGTGGGAACAGAGGAAGGGTATCTAGCACAGCCTAAAGGGATTGGGGATGGCTTCTAGACAATCCACCCCCAAGGAAGAATCCTGCTATTGGACCAGGAATAGTTGTGTATCTTTTCCTAAGCCTTTGTTTGTTTTATTTTCTAGACAGATGTATTCATGAGTTCACCAATTAGGTTTTCCTTTCACTTTGGCTGTTAAAAGCTATACGACAAACCTGTGACCTATACCGTGCAGGGTGGGCAGATTTCTATGGTAAACATTTAGTGTTGGCCTTGTACTTGGCTCCATTCCTGCATTTGGTTTGCTTTTCACCTCTTTCTAATATTGTTTATCTCTCCTTGTCCTGTGCCTCCCTGTAAGCCACTTAGTAGCCTTTTTGGTCTCAGCTGAGATAAGTGGGTGAGCGCAGAAAGAGGAAGAAAGAGAAAGAAAGAGAAGATAGAGAGTTTTAGAGCAGTTCCTGTCGCCTTCCTTGGCTCTATCATGTAGATTAAGTGAAGTGCCACTCCTCTCTGAATGGGGTCCTCAGACCAAGCAGCATTGGCATCACCTGTGAGTTTGTTAGACATGGGTTTCACCCTACCTACTAAATCACAATCTCTTTGGACAGGGTCCAGGACACTGCTTTAACATACTCTCCCAGATTTTTATGCACATTAAAGTTTGAAAACCACAGGGAAATCAAAGGAATACTGATTTCTAAACATGTACTTTCTGTTTTTTCCATTATACCCACTGTGTTGGCCAAAATAAGTAGGGCTAGCTACTGCAATAAACAATGCTAAAAATTTCATAGTGTAACACAAGAAAACTTTATTTTTTGCTAACGTCACAGTCCAGTATGAATCACCATAGGGTGGAGAGAGCTATCTTGTTAATTTGTTCAGCAAACCAGCTTCCTTTCACAACGAGGCTTTGCCATCCTCTACACACCCCTGGACACCTCTGGACTCCTCTGGACCTTCTGCATTCAAGAAGGCAGGGAGGAAGGAAAGAGAAAGGAGTTTTAGTGGCAGGTCTGAAAGTAACACCCAACTTTTCTGCCTACAACTTTATTGGCAAGAACCCAATGACATGACCCTCCTAACTGCAGGGGAGGCTGGGAGATGGGGCTTCTCTGTGGAGCTCAGAGGTCAGAGGAGATGGCTTTGGTGAACACACAGTGTGGTCTCTACCGCACCCAGGGACCTAAGACAATCCCAAATTTTATTTGTCATGTTTGTTTTCAGTTTAATTTTCTAATCATGTTTTATCTTTTCCTTTTTAACTCTAGCACTATGGGACTGAGTACCACTCTCTTTGTGATGGCCTTCCTGCTCTTTGGTAAGCACCTTTGGCTTTGTAAAGTCCTAGAATCCTTCCACTGTCTCCCGACGAGCCTGACCACTGCAAGCCCAGGCCTGAAATTTGGTGGGTTTTACTCACTTTCTATCCAGTCTTGCACACTTCTTTAAAAGAAAGAAAAAAGACTCTTGTGGAGAAGAAGGAAACATCATGATTGAGAACAGGTATCTCGGCTGCTGGCAGTCCCGGCCTGGGATGGAGCCCTATCCCCTCTGTGCATCCTTCTCCTCTGCCGTCTCAAGAAGTACAGTACACTGGCCTGTCCAGTGGCACCCTGGGAGCAAGGGGAAGGTCCCTGCTCTGACACCCCTGAGGCTTAACTCTTTTGTTCCATATATATCCTTTTCTGGTCTTCTTTGTTCCCATTTCTGGCATTATCAGGCTTTTGGGAAACAGTTAATGGGCTTCTGAAAGTCTCCTTTCATGAGGGAGCATTGGTTTTCACATTCTCTACCTCCCCTCTCTCCTTCCTCTACCTCCCCAACCAGCCCGCACCCATAGACTGAAGTTGCCCTTGCGTAGGGGGAGGATCAAAAAATCCCAGCCCTGCTACTATCTATTTCAGTGACCTTTGGCTGATTGCATCAGCTGATTTACTATAAAGTTAATGAAGCTTAGCTGCAGGGTTTCTCACTTACACAAGCCCCCCTAAGATTCCATGAGGGGACCTAGCCGTATGGTCACATGTCTCATGCTTCGGTAAAATTTTCAAAAGTAAGATATTTTAACCAGAACAAGTTGAGCCCACTGCCTCTTTTTATTGCGACTTTTCTCATTTTCCTCTGGGTGGGTGGTATTATAATGGCCATGGGCATTGTGTACTTGAATTCTGCGCTTCGTTTCTTAAAGAGCACCCCCTCCACACAAAAAAATAAATTTTAAAAGTGTCAGGCCTCATAGAACTTGGATCTTCCCTATTTGCAGCTCCTCTCTGAGTTTCATTTTCTTCGTCTGTTAATGGATTGGTGGAGGTTCCTGCCACACATCCTGTGACTGGGTGCCTTTCATTTCTCCTGTCCTGCTTCTGCCTGCTGCTCATTTACCCCGCCCTTAGCACTGAGAGGGAAGCCATCTTACACACACATCCTGGGGTGGGGAAGCCAGGGAGGGTGAGCTGAGCCTACGGCTTGGCCATAGCAGCATGCAAGCTGTTCCTGACTAGCCAGCTCTGGCCGGTCATGAGTTCAGCTGTGACTGTAGTAGTTCTAGACCTCCTCAGCCACACCTGTGCAGATACTCTTTGAGTTTTTTTGATAGATGGTTCAGATGGTTACTGACAGTAGCAAGTGGGGAAATCATTCACTGAGATAGATGACAGGAAAGTTTAGAGGGGAGGGACGGAATATTTATTGCTATCTAAACAGCAGTGTCCAGCAGGCAGTTGGATATCTGGAATTATAGTGAACATTATTGACTAAAGATAAGCATCTGTGAATTATTAATTTATATATTTGGCAGTCGAATCCGTGCTTATCTGTCCTCGTGATTTTTCCTTCTTTTACTAAAGGAGAAAATCCAGAGAGAGAGAGTGAGGAGATCAACAGCAGGCACTCAAGATTTAAGGAATGATCAGAGAAAATTGGCCAGGGGGTTCAGAGATTGGGAAAGAATGGAATTTCAAGAAAAGATGGATAACAGAGCAGTCAACATTCAACAGAGTGGTCGAATAAAATGAAGTCTGGAAAGAGCTCTGAATTTGGCAGTGGTGGGTAGTCACTGACAACCTTTGCCAGGGAAGTTTCAGCAGTAAGGTAGGGGACAGAGGCTGGGAATGAAGGCAGCGATTGCCGTCTTGCTCTCTCAGAGAGTTTGACTATAAGAGAAAGAGAAACTGAAAGCAGTAGCAGAGGGAACTGCTGTGAGCATGGTGAGCAGCTCAGAGGTCAAGTTGAGCAGGCAAGAGACTATATAGATTTGTAATGTCACCAGTTTGAATAATTGAATAATTTCCTTCAGATATGTAGTTCAAAAGCAGAGTGTTCTTGGAATGAATTCTGCACAAAGAGGCAGGCTTACTGAAGTTGCTGGCAAGAGAATGATTGAAAAGATATACTGTCACTGTGCTGTCCAATATGATAGCCACTAGCTGCATGTGGCTATTTAAATTAGTTAAAATTAAATAATATTGAATATTCAGTTTTCAGTCACTAGCTACACGTCAAGTGCTCAATGGCTTGATGGTAGCAGCTATTGACTTCCACATTGGTCAGCACAGACACAGAGCGTTTCCATTGCTACAGGGCTCTTGTGGAAAGCACTGAACTATACAGTCCAGACTGGATAGATGAAGTTAACAGGGACAGGTGAAGTAATTGAACAAATCTTGGAGGAAGATATGTTGTGAACAGAGGTACAATGAGTTTTAAGGTTCTTGGAGCAGAGCTGTTCTTGGAGATGAGGTCAGGGGGAGAGGGGCTGCAACACAATCTGTGGATGAAGATCTTCGAAGTGGAAAAGATCAAAGAACTTTCAGGCAAGTTTGTTGGTGAACTCATCCTTGCTGATGTCACCCACATTCACAGTAATAATTGTTTGAAAAAACTTTGCCTCTAATGCCAAAACGCTCAGTGAGCAAGGAAATAACGTCATTGCTGTAGTGGCTGATAGCAGTGACAGAAGCCCTTCAAAGGGGAAGGGCATTGCTCAAGGTCGCTGTGAAGTAAGACAAACAAGCAGTGGCTGGGGCAGGTGGCAGCTTTTCAGTAGGACCAGATTGTAATGAAAGCATAGCCTTGGGGGAAACTTTTGATGAAGAGGTGGAAGATGTAGTTTATTACAATGGAATGAAGTGATGTGGATCCTGGCTGGCAGGATCCGTGTGTTGTGGATGCAATGAGCAAATTCACACGGACTGCAGAAGTCCTGTGGAGAAAAAGGGACAGCACGGCTGCTCTCTAAGTGAGAGAGAGGCCCCAACCCCTGTCTGGACAGGCTTTTATTGCTTTTCTGAGTACATTACACTGAGGATGGTCCTCATTTACTATGCTCAGGTTCACTGCAGGTGATTACCTTTCACAGATAATGAAGGAAAGAATGTTGGTAATTACTTCAAAGAGAAGGATATTGCAGAACAAGGGGAAAGGTGGTTGAACCAGTTACACTCCATATTTGGGGGGTTTAGCACAGACTTTAGGTAGTTACAGTAAGCACTTGCTGCCTCAATTCAGGGTGAGGGAGTTTTAGCAAAAGCAAGTCTCATAGCAGCCTAGCTACAATGCAGGCCTGATTCCCCAGGGGAAAGCCTATCCATGGGAGTGGGTCCTGTGTGCTTGACCTCACTCCCACTGTCTTTTCCGAGTGGGAGCTGGGCTACGTTTCCCACACCATGCAAAACGGTTCCCTATAATGAAGCTTCCTGAGGGTAAGGGTGGGGCAAAAGTGGGTTTACAGTTGTGAGTCTGCAAAACACAGTTTATTCTTGTATTAGTATTTATTGATTTTTATACTATTTTCTATATGAACATCTGTAAACCTACTTTCATCACTCCCTGTTTAGCATTGAAGGAAGTTTATTTAAAAAAAAAGGAAAATTCATGAGTACAGATAAATATAGTAACATGAATGAGAGATAATCCTTCACTATAAAAGACATGTGTTTGGTGTGGTAGCCAGGTGGAGTCAGAGACCTCACAAGGTTAGAAGATCATAGTTTTTGTGTGACAGTCAAACAGTATATTGCTCAGGAAGCTCTCAAGTATCCTTTGAAACAAACTCCTTTAGCTGTTTAGCGAGGTATCTAGATGGATTCTTGAGTGCCTGGCTCCTGATATCATCATAGCAGCCAGTTATAACTGGACCAGGACATATTACCCAGGTGCTGGGAAGGAGAGATTCTCAATGTTTACCCACCAATGGAGTCCCAGTGAGTCTAGTATCTGGGTGGCCTAGGGTCTGGTGTCATAAGTGGGGGAGGGGAGGCGGTGCTGAAGACATTTAGGAAAAAGAGACCTTGAGTAAGTCTTTCCCATATTGTCAGGGGATTAGCACGCGTAGCTCTGTTGATGTCATGGAAGCCAGTGGTGGTGAGGAACTATGGAGTACAAATTGTGAAAGACTTTCAGTTCCACCCAGAATGGGCTTCAGAGTGATTTCCACCCCAGAGTAGAAGAGAGGATTTGGATGGAAACCAGTTTTTCCTGTCGTTATCTCCTCTGTTTCACACTTGAGACAGAGGTCGAGATCCTCTATTATAGCTTCTCAAACTGGAACTTTTGTTAAAATGCAGATCTGACTCAATAGGCCTGGGCGCAGCCAGAGCTTCTGCATTTCTGAGCAGGCTTTCATGATGCTGAAGACGTTAGAACACAGACCACACGTTTGGTTGGTAGGTGAGGAGTGGAACAGTTAGATGGGGGGAGAAAAAGCCCTTTTGGATCAGAGAAGTTGGACCAGTCTGAGTGAAGAGAGTGAGTGGGAAGGAGAGAAGGCACGGTGGGGCTCATCAGAGAAACAACCATAAATCAAGAAGGCAGAAACCTAAGGCTAAGTCATTTATTTCCAGGCCCAGAGGGCACAGTTGACCTCTGAGTAATAACATAACATCGACTGCTAACTGACAGAATTTCCAACCCTGTTTGGTTTCTCCATAAGGTCATTTGCCCTATATCATATGGCAAGTTGCTGATACAGCCAGAATCAGTTACCCCAGAGATGGCTGCTAAAAGCTTTAACAGTAGGTGGCACTCTTATCTTACCGTTCAGTTTAGCAAAGGAGGAGCAGGAGCCTCAGGACACTTTCCTTAGGTCCCCCTTTCACTGTTTCAGGTACCCAGGTAGATTTTTCCACTTTCCACCAATGTGGGACTGTATCCTGTATAGATGCTGCATTTTTATACTTTCAAGTGGTTCACAAGGTTCTAGTGAGCGGAATGTAATGGGCAGAGTGATTCAAATTCGAGCCAGCTCTCGCTGATGCTTGGAGTCCTCTTCCCCTCACATTCAAGACCACCTCCAACTCCCTTGATTATTTGTTCTCACTGGGCCATTCTGCACACAGTTCAATTTTTCCAAGTGCATGTCATTGTTATTTGTCCTTCTACTTTTTCTTAGAAGAAAAACCCATTGATCAGATCAATTTAACTTCTACCACCCTTCAATGAACACGTCAAAGGAAACTCCTCTCATCTCTCATCAACCCACCCCCCTTTTCTCCTTAATAAAGTTCTGAATGATGAAGCTTTATTTAGAGCTCATCTTAAATTTCTTCCCAAGGTGGTATCTAACTTCATATTAACTAAGAAACAGCATTCCCCCCATCCCTACACTTCTCACCTACCGCTAATATCTTGGCCAAGTCTCACTAATTCTGTGTCCCAGAATAAGTCCTACAAAAACTGTGTAATTGATGACGTTTCTTAATTTTTATTTTTTAATTACCATTTACATTCAATATTATTTTGCATTGGTTTCAAGTCTGTAGCATTGTGGTTAGACAGTCATATACTTTACAAAGTGTTCCCCATGATATTTGAAGTACCCACCTGGCACCATGCATAGTTATTACAATGTATGAGGGGGGATGAAAAAAAAAACTGGAATTATCTTCTGGAGGGTGGGGCCTTGTAATACAGGCTCCCCCCACTAGGTGAGTGTTCTAGAAACCCATCTGTATCAGTGCACCAGCTGGCATTGTTATGAGAGGCTGCATTCACCTTCAGTGAATTGTTTTTGAAGACCCTTTCAATGTGTTTGCCCATTTCATGATGGGTGATTTACGAGCGTACCTGCCCACTGCACTGAGTGTTCAGCAGTTTTTGACCCAAAATGGCATGCCCCCCTGTGCCCCACCCTTCTTATTCACCCCGTCTTGCCACAAGCAACTTTTTTTTGTTGTTTCCTCTGATGAAAAGTCCTCAAAGGGAAATATTTTGCCAACGTGGAAGAGGTAAAACAAAAAATGGCTGAAGCACTAAAAGGCATCAAAATCAGAGAGTTCAAAGAACTGTTGAGCAGTGGGAAAACATCTCAGTAGGTGTATTGCATCAAATGGAGGGTATTTTGAAAGTGACTGAAGTTTAAACATAAGAATATGTGCACAATTTTTTATAAATAAATCCCAGGGTTTTTTTGGGGGGGTCCCCCCTTGTATAATTAATCACATTTTAAGGGGCTGGATAGCCAAAATCCCTCCCACAAACTCCAATACGTCCTTGGGGATGGACCCTCTCTTTGAACTTGCCCAGTCTGTCCTCCGGGGGTTGTAAAAATTTCCAGGGCAATGCATACAGGCAACAGCAAGTTTATGGTAATTGGGGTTTCCCCAATACTCCAAGAGCACATCCTCACCTTTCAATCTGATTCATTTCCAGCATTTCATTCATGTACCTTAAATGGTCTCTGACCACCACAATCCCCAAACAACCATGATATTAGCCCAGTTCTCTTTCTGATCCCTGAAAGAGCTTAGAGAGGTCACTGAGTCTAAGAACTGGGCCATATCCTTGAGAGAGTTGGCTATGAAAACTGCAGTCACAAGGGAAGCTCTATACAGGGAACTATTTGCATCTCAAAGCAGCTACTCAACGTGATCTCCAGCTCTTCAGGTGTAATGAAAGGAGGGGGAGATCAAACTGTTACCATTATCAGAAATCTTGTCACTATAGCAGGCTAAGGAATAAGGGGATGGGGTGGGAAAGGGAGAGCTTTTGGTGATGGTCTAGAACAGGGGTGTCAAACTCATTTTCACCAGGGGCCACATTAGCCTCTCTGTTGCCTTCAAAGGGATGAATGTAATTTTAGGACTGTATACATGTAACTACTCCTTAACAGTCAAGTGAGAGCTCGGTGCTGCTGCCAGGTAGAAACAAGGTGCGGGGCTGGATAAAACAAGGTGGAGGGCCAGCTTCGGCCTCTGGGCCTTGTGTTTGCCACCTGTGCTCTAGAAGTAATGGAGCCTGTAACAGCTACAGAGGATCAGTGTTCAGGTTATAGGAAGGTAACAGGTGGGTGAATGAGTTGTCCAACTACTGGTTTTCCCTGTTCTGGGATTTAAACTCACAGACCCATAGTCCTGGAAAGATCCTTAGAACATTTGGTTTGCCTCTTCATTAAACAGATAAGGAAACTGAACCTCACAGCAGTTGCAGTTTACGCAAGGCCACACCCACTTAGTGAGCTGTAGCGTGAGAACGAAAAGTCCCATCACCAGAAGCCAGTGTGTGTGCACAGTTCCAGAGTTCACTGTTGAGCTCTCCGGTCCCATTACTGCAAGAGAGCATCTGAATATTGTTGTATCAAGAGAAATGGAGTTGTTGTCTCCTCTTGTTTCTTCTTCCCCAATTTCCACCTTTCCTTTTGTAGGTGTTGCTTCCATGAAGAATCAGGCATATTTCAATGAGACTGGATATCTTCCCTGCCACTTCACCAACTCTCAAAACATAAGCCTGGGTGAGCTGGTAGTATTTTGGCAGAACCAGGATAAGTTGGTTCTGTATGAGTTCTACAGAGGCAAAGAAAATCCTGAGAATGTTGACCCAGATTACAAGGGCCGCACAAGCTTGGACAAGGAAAATTGGACCCTGAGACTCCACAATGTTCAGATCAAGGACAAGGGCTTGTATCAGTGCTTCGTCCATCGCAAAGGGGCCAGTGGATTGGTTCCCGTCCACCAAATGAGTACTGACCTGTCAGTGCTTGGTATGTTGTCAATAGTGTGTTCTGATCCCTGACCTTCTAGATGAGACTGCAGTGAGCAGAGAAACAGTGGTGGGGGCCAGGGGATGACCCGTAGAGAGAAGGCACAGGACAGCCCTTTCTGGGAAGTCCATTTAAAGGTAATGCAGGCTTTGGTAGTAGAAAACTAAAAGTCCTTTGTATTTTTTATCATTTGCTTCTGAAAGGTCAGTAAAAATCTGCTTTGGGGACAAAATAGAGCTAACTGAACCAAGGTAAGATGGCTAAGTAAAAACCATGGATGATTTGGCCATTACTAAGTTTATATAACATATAGGCCTCAAGTCTCTTCTATGTTCATTGTCTCCTTTGGTCCAAGATTTCTTACCATGGAATCTTTGCCTGGAACCCCTAATGAGGGTGACAGCTACCTAATTTGGGTTTTCCCTTCAACCTTCCAGAGGTTGCTTATGAGTTGTTTGCTGCCCCACCCTGAGCCTGGTGGACAGAAGGGAAATCACCCAATGTACAGAGTCTAAACACTGGCAAGCCAACCCCTTTGTTTCTCCAGGCCTTGGAAAGCCTAAATGTTACTATGGAATTCTAAGATTACAATACAATAAAGTTAATTATTTTATTTTGGTATATAGTTCTGTCAATTTTATGTATAGACTTTGTAGCCGACACTCTAAGAAGGATATAGAACATTTCCATCACCATAAAAACACTTCCTCATGCTATCTCTTTCTGATCGCGCCCTCACCACATCCATAACCCCTGTGTCACATCCGATAGGCAGGTGTTTTTGAGAACATGCTGTGAATGGAGCCACTGAGCACGTAACATTTTAAGACTAGCTTCTTTTATTCAACATAATGTCTTTGAGATTTCCATGTTGTTATATGTACCAAAAGTCTGTTTCTTCTGATCACTGAGTAGCATGCTACTATTTATCCTCACTCAAACCAAGAAAAGACATTGGGTTGTTTTCAGTTTGGGGCTATTATGAATAGAGCTGCTGTAAACATTCGTGTACAAGTCTCTGTGTGAACTTAAGTTTTCATTTTTCTAGGATAGCTACCCAGGTATGGGATTACCAGATATAGATTAATTTTTGATGAAACTGGAAAAGGCAGATTAACACCAATTCTGAAACCACAGAGTAAAACAGAGGTAAAAATAGAAATAGAACAGAAAGTTGCTCCTTTTAAGCCCTGTGTGATCCAAACGAGGCTGCAGGGCTTTGAGGATATTTAACCAAGTGCTAAATAAATGTTTTCAAAGTGTAGTCAGGTATGATAAAGAAATGTGGTGTGTCTTAGGTGGGGCACAATCATTTTTTAAAAATTTGTAGTGGTTTTATATTTACTTTGATAAGTATTAGAAAAACTATAAGTAATTTATATGACCTGTGATTTCACAGATATTAATAATAAACCTACAATAGGTAGTACTGTGGCATTCCACCTTCTACAGACCACATAAAGTTACAGGCAGAGTGTTTAAGCAGTGTGTTGATATAGCAAAACTTATACATGTGGCATGCAGATCACTCAAGTTTCTGAACCAATATACTAAATTATACATTAACATATAGAACCTGAAAATGACTAGTAACTCTGGGAGGATACCAAGGTGTTTGGCTGACAAAGGGACTAGGTGCCAGTGATCCTCAACAGTCATAGCAATCTGAATGGCAAACAAGGCAAGAGAAGCTCTGTCATGTGCAAAACCAGTATTCTGAATATCTAAAACCAAAATCCCCATCCACTCACATACCACCATCTTGTAAGGGTTTCTCAAAGAAACCTGGTGGAAGTGTAGTATCTTTTCTGTTCTCTTGGTCTGGCGACCTGGAATATACCACATGGGACACTTGGGTCCTAAAGCCAGACCACTTCTCCTTCCAGACTTTATTTCTTAGAGAAGTGGCCTCATTATAAATCTTTGATGACTAAAATTCAGCTCTTCTATCACTCAGACAATGTCCCCTTGATTTGGGTAAGCAGGAAGTAAGCGTGGTTCCAAATTCCATTCTTAAAAAATAAATGTGGGGCCATTATGTGGTTCTCACCATGGCCTGAGGTCCACAATTTACACAGCCTGAGGCTCCCAGGTATGCCCCCAGAGTTCCCAGATCAGGTACCTAGTCATCTGCTATTTTCTTCTAAATACAATTTAGACTGATTTTCTCCCTCTTTCTTTCTTGTATCTCTACTTGCTTTCAGCTAACTTCAGTCAGCCTGAAATAATGCTAACTTCTAACAGAACAGGAAATTCTGATATCACGAATTTGACCTGCTCGTCTGCACAAGGTTACCCAGAACCTAAGAAGATGTTTTTTCGGCAAACAAACATGAATTCAACTACCGAGTATGATGCTGTCATGAATATATTTCAAAACAACATCACCGGATTGTACAATGTTTCTATCACCTCGTCTTTATTACTGTCTCCTGACAAGAACGTGAGCGTCTTCTGTGTCCTGCAACCTGAGCCAACGCAAACACAGCTTCTCTCCCTACCTTACATTATAGGTAAAGTGGTTTCCCAAGGCTATTTCTTTTATCAGGTATTATACACAGATGGTTATGGCAAATCATCCAGTGTCCCTCACTTGCCAGGAAACCTCCAACTGAGCTATTTTATACTCAGCAGGCTTCTGCTTCATCTGAGTGTGGCAGGGTCCAGGAGGCTATAACCCGGTGCTGCACTTGAGAAAGCATGTACTTAAGCCCTGAAACTGACCCACTCTTTTGGGCTACTTTTGGATAGACAGTTCTGAAGTTTAGGTCAGAAAATGCAGGATTCCTCCAGGCTAGAATTCTACCATACACACACACACACACACACACACACACACCATCCATGTAGCACTTGTTTTGAGTATAGAACCATTCTAGACATTGTTGGTTGCAGGGATGAAAACGAAAAGGTATAAGACAGGCTCTCTGTCCTCAAGGACCTTCCAATGGAATTAAATTTTCACATGATGTCCATACATGAAAATCTGGATTTTAAAAGGATTGGATTGGAATCTAAATTATACTCCATGGAAAGAAGTTATAAATTTAAATACAAAAGTGACTCTAATTACGTTTATAGGCAATCAGACAGGCAGGTTCTTGAGGGTGAGGGAAGTCTTTCTAAAGGAAGTGGAATCTTACAGCAGAATAAGAGGAATAATTGGACTTAATGAGTGTGTTGAGGTGATGACAGGTACTCAGACTTCTGATGGCTTCCTGAAGAAAAGTTTTGAAACATCATTCAGGCTTAGAAAGTGAGGGGTCTGCAATCAATTAGCAGTATCCAGTGTGGGCACAAATGGTAATGGTGGAACTCAGTACATGTGTGTCAAGAAAAGACCCAGAGGCAGAAGTTCTTGTGGCATGTGGACAGTGTTGTATGGAGACCAGCCCAGGTGGAGAAAAGGGCCCATTAATAGGAACCTGCCATTTTAAAGTCATGTCTTTGCCCTTGAGGAAATGCATCTGTATTTGAAACCCCACTTTTGAGGAGTAGTAACTGCAAAATTCTTTCCTGGAGTAAAGGCACTCTTCTCCCAGACTCTCTCTGTCACTGCTCATTCTGATCCTTACCACACTGCCCTCCTCCACCTATCTGCCTTCTGCTTGCCTTGGCCTCTTCTCCAGCTCAGGGCCCTTGCTTTGTCCCCTGCTAAGTGATCCTTCCAACTCCTTGCTTCATCCTCTGGCTTTGTTGCCTCCTCTACCTTGATGCCTCATTGTTAAAACATAATTTTTCCTGTGGGCACATTGTTACATACAGTCCCTGGGGCCAGTTCCTACCAGCCAACTTCACCAGTGGGCCTATTCTCTCTCCCCATGCTGATTCAAACACCTCCGCCTCTGAGGATCCAGTAAATGGTGAGGCTACCCAGCCCATCTGGGTTGCTTCTACTATAGCCTGATAGAGGCCTTTCTCAAGCCATCCCAAGTTCACCTTCTTGGAGCCACCAGTCACCACACATGGCATGTCTTGGGGCCCTCTGCCACAGCTCCCACAGTCAACAAATGAATGGGGCCTTGCCACCACTATACCCTCATCATGACTCACCTTTCTGCTGCTTCTCAACTCCTGCTTCGGAAACATTTCAGCTCTAGCTGCATCAGGAAGATGGGGCTTGCCTCTCTGTGTCCCTATTCTGTGGTTAATCACAGATAGGTTACACCCTGCGTCAAGGAACCTTTTGGGTATCAAAATGTAGCAGTCTCCATGTTAACAAGTATAACCCTCCTTTACTGGGAATGCCAAACAGGCATCAAGTGGATGAACTTGGACAGACTCAAAAAGTGTTGAATAAGACTTGCAATAACTCCTCTTGGCTAAGCTAATGGGAGGTCAGCTAGTCCTATTTTCCTGTAATTTAGAATTAACTACCAGAACTATTTCCATAAATGTTTACAAAGTGGGCACTCAGTTCTAAGTTTTTCCCCCAAAGCCTGTTTTTCAACCTCCTAGGAACTTATGAGTCTCCATGCAGGGAAGTAAGTCTTGACCTCCCAGGAGCTGATTCTGACCCTGATTCCTCACTCCATGAAGAAATAGCAAAGTTTTTCTAGTGGGTAAAATATGCTGACAGCATACCTGAGGAAATCTGTGACCTCAGTGTGAAAAACAAGCAAAAACAGAACTGGAGGTAGGAGGCCTGTGAGGAGGTTGTAATATTTGTCCAGGTGACAGGTGTCTGGAGCCTGACCTGCAGATGATGGTGGATGAGGTATTACCACAAAGGAAATGTCAAGGCCTGGGGCCTGACTGCGCATGGGCTGAGGAAGCAGGGCATCACACGATGACGGTAGACTCAGAACCTTGGCACAGGTAACTTACCCAGATTCCAGAACCAAGGGCCAGGTTGACCTCTTCTAGTCATAGTCATTGTCTTCCCAGTCTCCAGGAAGTAAGGAAGATCAGTCCAGGCATTTGGCCAGAGGCACTGGCTTGATTCTTAGTTAGCTGTCAGGGAGACTTGGACTTTCAATAACCTCATGTTGCATATTTCTAGCTCTTCTGGCAGTAGAGCCCTGGGGTGAAGCTAGCATGTAATTAAAAAAGAGGAGGGGGGAAAAGAGCAGTAATTATAAACCTTTTCTTTTTTTTCCTTTTAAAATTTTTATTATATATATTTTAATAGCTTATTTTTTATTATATTTTTTTCCATAGCCATTTCTTCCCCTTATACCCTTTACCTCTACCCCTCCACCCCCCTCACCCCACAATCACCACACTGTTGCCCACGATTAAAGCTCTTCTAATAGAACTTCCTGGCTGATCTAAAACTTGTGGTCATTTTTAGGTGCAAAGCCAACCGAGCCACCCCGACCTGCCCGAGAGTCTGTCGTTGTGACTGCATCTGTGCTTATACCGTTGATCATCTTTCTGTGTGGGGTGGGTTTCTGTGTAAGACTAAAGAAAAGGAAGAAGAAGCAGCCTGGCCCCGCTCACGAATGTGGTGAGTCAGTGTGTGTCCTCCCCGCAGAGGGGCACTGAGTAGCTACCTCCCTACCTGCCTCCTGCTGGAGCTTCTTGGCTGAGCCGACTGGCAAAAAGTCAGCAAGTGCTTGGAGGAAAAGGTTTCCCCTCAGGATTTGTAACTCAGCAAATGATAATGTTGCTCTGGATTTCTAGGACAGGCAATATTTCTAGCCTCAGGCTTACAATATGCTTCTGGTTTCCAGAAAAAAAAAGAAACAGGTTATTTCTTACTTTACCCACCTCTCTTCCTAAGGTTACTGTCAGAATTCAATGAAGTAAAATGGTGAAAACACTTCTAAACGCCAATGGCTATTGGCCTGGTGGTGGTGTCCAAGCAGAGATGTTAGGTGGGAGAAGGCCGGCACTGGATAGCCATCAGATATGTTTTCTCATCTCTAAACCAGGTTTCCTGAGAGGTCAGATGAGTAGTTCCCCACTGAACTTTAAAAATATTAACTTTTATTCATTACCCAGTACTACATATGCATTACTAAATATACTGGAAAAAACCACCTGTAGTTTCATGAGTAAGAAAAAATTATGATATCTATAACATTTTAGTATAAATCTATGTTATTTTCCAGAAATGGCATAATATTCTAATGACTGTTTTTTGTTTTTTACAATTAGAATAAAACCCTATCATGTTTTTGAACTTTCTTGTATTAAATGTAGAAAGAAAATATTTGATGTCATGCAATGGCTACAGGATAGTCCATCATGTGGGTATACCTTAATTCATTTAACCAACTCCGTGTTGTTGGACACTTGGGTTGTGCCCACACTTTTCACTGATGTAAACAGCACTGCACTCAGCAGCCGCCCCATATCTGCTGTAAAAGTGGCCTGTGTTTAATTGGGGAAAGGCGATTCCTGACATTAGAATAACCCTTGTATGTGGTTTGGGCTGGTTTGGGCAAAGTTTTAAGGTAAAGTTGGACTTTATCTCAGTAATTACTTCTAGTAGAAGTTTGATTGGTGTTAATAACTAAGATTCTTACTTGATTATGATAAAATAATGCTTTGGGTCAGCATCTTATTTAAGATTTCAGTGTACTGATTTTAAGATCTATCTAGAAAAGGACATTAGTAGACACTCATTTCATCTTACGGTATTTTAAAAATTTTATTTATGTATTTATTTACTTATTTATTTTAGAGAGAGGGGAAAGGAGGGAGGAAGAGAGGGAGAGAAACATCAATCGGTTACCTCTCGCACGTGCCCCAACTGGACCTGGCTTGCAACCCAAGTATGTGCCCTGACCAGGAATTGAACCAGCAACCTTTTGCTTGTGGAATTATGCTTAACCAACTGAGCCACACCAGTCAGGACATCTTACTGTATTTTTAAAACAGGAAATTAGGGAGTGATTATCCAATTTCAATAAATTAATATAAAGTATACGGCAGAGCAATTCGAACTGCTAAAGTAGGGGGTGCACTGAAATATTTCTGTGGTACAGAAGTATAAAATTCAGTGCACGGGAGCAGATGCAAGGATATACCATGCTTGCCCAGGCTTTGACTTTTCAAGGTGAGATACTTGAGCTTCTCTTTCTTTTAATCTCATTGCCTTTAGCATTGGCTAAATGTGCAGAAGCAACCTTCAGTTTGGGAATAAACTGCCTCCTAAATTTGCTTTCACACTGGAATGATTAGCTTACAAATAAAACAAAGAAGAAGGAATGGAGAAGAAGAGAATTAAGAATGTTTCTTCGCTCAAGAGACAATCAGAAAAATTCAGGAGAATAGATAAAGTAGTTAGAGAGGAGGATGTGTGTGTACATATGAGATGGTCCAATTGGGCTATGGTGATAAAAGGCAGAAGGCAACAAGAAGGCAGCACACACATGACCTCCCAAGAATGTGATAAAAAGTACTGGCAGGAAAAAGTTGTTTGGTCAGTCACCTGTGCCAGTAAGTTTGGTCAAAGAGAAGAGCTTAATATCACTGGAGGAAGGGAGATGTACCAAACAACTATGACATGTAATATGAGATGTTTGTAAATTTGGCTTCAGCAATGTTTGCACTTGCTTTGTGGATACCTCTGGCACTGGCTATATGATAAGCAGAATAACAAGGTGTCTATCTCCTATACCCAAGAATCTAGAACGTTTTCTTACTTGGCAAAGGGGACTTTCATATGTGATTAAGATACTGATCTTAAGGTGATTAAATTATCCTGGATTATCCAGGTAGACCCAGTCTAATCACCTGAGTCAGAGAACCTTTCCTAGCATGGTTAGAAAAATGAGAGGGAAGAAGAGATCCAAAGCTTAAAACAGGCTCAGCCCATCATTGCTGGCTCTGAAGATGGAGGAAGGAGCCATGAGCCCAGAAATGTAGGCAACCTCTAGAAGCTGGGAATGATCCTCAGCTGAGAGCCAGCAAAGAAATGGAGATCTCAGTCCTACATCCACAAGGAACTAAATTTTCCAACAGACAGACATCAACAAGCTTACTGATAACCTGTAGGAATTTCTCCAAAAGTGGAACTTCTTCTAATTCAATATTAATCCTTTCCATTGTTTGTTCCTAATTATAGTATTTTTTCCTCAACCACATATATTTTCCCTGTTTTGCCTAAGTCAATAAAAGGGAAATGCCGTGATTATTCCAGCTCTTTCTAGTCTCTCTTCCTCTTTCCTTCTCCTTCCTCTTCTCCTCCTCTTCCTCCTCCTCCTCCTTCTTCCCCCCTCTCTCTCTCTCTAGTTTTGTCAAATAAGGTACATAATGCATGAAAAATTTCCATTTTGAATTATTGTCTTTTCTCAGTCAAAAGCTACCCTGTCAGCTCGCCCACCGGGGAGAGAGACTCAAATAGCTCCTTCTGAGGTTTCGCTTCCTTGTTTGGATTTTGTGTCATAGTGACCTAGCAACAGACAGTTTTTATTTCAACTTGCCTCCATCCATCAAACCTTAGAGTCTCAGCTTTTTCAGAAATGATTTCTTAAAGGGCAAGTGTGTTTCCCAAAATAAATCATTTTAATCACCATTTAAATAGAAACCTTCGCAGGGCTTAAAGACTGAAAGTTGGTGATATCACCACATCTGCCCTTAAAAATGCTAAATTTGTCATCAAATCCAAAAGGTTAAAAGCTGTTTTTATTGTCTGCTTTCGCCTTAAAATAGAAGTGTTTTTTTAATGGTGATGATTTTATCAGGGTTATAAAAGTATAATTTATATTCTGCATCCATCTAAGACATCTGAAATACTATATTCAGCTATAAGCACCATTATTTTTCAGAGGAACTTCGACAAAATTAGAACCTAACCAGATTTACTGTGTCTGGAAACTCACTCAAATAAGAAATAGCTCAAGTAACCAAAGGTGCTTAGCCAGAAAAACAGAAAAAAGCCTTGGCAATGATACAAGTACTGCCTACAGATATCTGAGGAGCTGCCATAGGATGCAAAGATCTTTTTCTTTTTTTTGATAAATTAAACATAAAAATGCAAAAACATTTTTTATAGCTTTAGCTCCAAGGCTGATGAGCTGGCACAACTCCAGAGGCCCTGTTCACAGGGGGGTTTGTGACCAGCACTGGTGGAGTGTGGAGAGCAGGTTGGGCCTGTGTAGCCACAGATAGTGGCCCTGCTCAGGCCCCCAATGCTCCCACCTGGGGCAAAGATCATATTTAACTGTGGTTCCAAATGGTGTATAGTCATACAATGAAATACTGCCAAGCAAGGGAAAGGAATGGACCACTGGTAACATACCACATCATGGATGAATTTGAAAAGCATTATGTATGCTAAATGAAAGACTCCAGGTGGAAAAAGACTACACATTGTGGATCCTACTTATATGAAACTCTAGAAAAAAGCAAAACTCTTGTGACACTGAGCAGGTCAGTGGTTACCAGGGGATAGGGTGGGGGAAAAGGGCAAGAGGAAACTTTGGGGGCTTATATAAGTGTTCTATATATTGGATATGGTAGTAGTTACATGACTGCATACATAATGTTAAACTCACCAAAATCTATGCGGAAAATGATTGGATTTTATTGTATATTAATTATACCTCAATAATGCTGATTATTGTTCAACCCTGTGTGCACACATGAGAACTGCCAATGATGGGAAGGGTTCAAAATGTCAGGGGGTCCTGTTGAAAGGATTCCTGAGGTCCCTAAATTCCTCCATAGACACCCAGGTTAACAACCTCCATGGTAAGGCTCTAAGTGGAACAATAGCACGATCAGGAGAGTCAGCCTGGAGGAATTTACACCCCAAGGAGCATCAGTAAGTAGTAAGTCCATACAAGTAGCAACTCAGACTTTGAGAGGTCGAGGAGCCAGAGATTTCCAGCCTGGGCCCATCCATGCAATACTGTGCTGTTGGTAGTGTGAGCTGGAGAACCCATTTCAGCATCACCATCTTCAAGATTTCCTTTCCTCCTAAACCTCATTTTAAGAAAAGTATTGGAAACTCTTTTCTTTCTTTTTGTTTTTTTTTTTAAGATTTTATTTCTTTATTTTTAGAGAGGGGAAAGGAGGGGGGAAATGAGGGAGAGAAACATCAATGTGTGGTTGCCTCTCGCGCACCCCCTGCTGGGGACCCGGTTCACAACCCAGGCATGTGCCCTGACTGGGAATCAAACCAGCGACACTCTGGTTCACAGGCTGGCACTCAGTCCACTGAGCCACACCAGCAAGGGCTTCTTTAATGGTCATTAAATGATTGCTAAAACTAAATGTGTTACCCCTTCCACTAATATTTTTATTTTAGCGAAGAGTAGAGTTGTAAGTAAAAATCCTACTTCCAACATTAGAACTGAAGGCACAGTGAGCAAATGAAGGCTTTTACTTTTTGGATGCAAGGAGCTTCCTCTCAGCCCCCCTGAAACTGCATCAGGTAACTATCAATTTCGCATTATATGTGACATTAAGGCTACCGTATCATTAAGGCTACAATGTAGCCTTATAGGCTGCAATGATTTTTCTCTGAGTCTAGGACTTTGAAACCTCACCATACTTTCCCTCTGGTAATGTCAATGGGCAATACACTTTCTGAGGCTGTTTTCTCTCTTTCAGAAGCCATCAAAGCAGAAGGGGAAGAGAGTAAACAGACTGATGAAAGGTGAGTCCTGACCCTACAACATTGTTGAAAGAGGTCTGATTCCCAGAAGGTCTATAATTTGAGAAGGCTTTAAAAAACCTGAGGCATGCTGGGACTCCCAGCAAACATGAACTAATGGAGAGGGAAAGGAGATTGAGACTAGTAGGATCTGGAGAAACATATCCTAGTTGGAAATGGATGGCAGGTATCCAATGTACAATGCTCAGTCATGGCCAAGTGAACTCTCAGTACCAAAGGGGTTCGATGTGGTGAGCATGAGCTACGTCTTACTCACAATGGTAACCCCAGTACCTAGAAAAGAGCCTGGACAAGTGGGCAACTGACATGTGTGAATGCTCATGAGTAAGTGAGGAATGATAACATGTTCCATGTAGCTTCTGTGCCTTTGAAACTTCTGTGCCCTTTGCTTGGAATATTCTTCTGCCACTTCCTCACCTCAGTCTTTAGATCTTGGTTCAAGCAGCACTTTCTTAAAAACCCTTCCCAAACTAGATTTAGTCAGCCTATGATCGTGTCATGTGGATTCGGGCCGTTTTTCTTATAACACCAAATATACTAATAAATATGTGTAATTGTCTTATTAAACTCTATAAACTGAACTAAATGGAGCTCTATAGAAGGCAGGGATCATATCAGTTAAGCTTATCACTGTGCTACCAGCACCCAGCACAGTGCCCAGCATACAGTGGGTGCTCAATAAATATTTGTTGGAAGAATGAATGTATGCATGAAGGAATGCATGAAGATGCCTGGTGATCAGTCCTTTTACAACATGATGTAATCAGGTTGTCCATACCTCCATCCCCCCTTGAGGAACTGAGCTTGTCAAGAATATCAAGGCTCTGGCTGCGTGGTTGTGGGGTCAAAGCAGCCCTCAGTGAAGAGCCTGGTCACAGAGACACGTTTATGACACCAGGGTGCCTAGGACCCAGAGTGCCCAGCACTCACCTGGGTACACCAGCCACTATGAGTCTAGGGATCCCGGTGATGAGCCAGGGTGCCGAGATCTTGCCTGCCCTGTCAGGCTCAGTTCAGAAATGGCCCGGAAGACCCTACCGAGGGAAGGCAGCAGGGACTCAGCATAGGGCAGGGACAGGCCTAGACAAAAATAAAGCGTAGTTACTGAAGGAAGAGTGTGGATGACACTCTTCCACCTCTCTCATCAGCAGTCTGTTTCTCCTCACTGCTGTGGCAGTGCTGCCTGTTCTTTGCCCTGTCATTGAAATCTAGAAAAGGAAGTGGCTCTACTGGGAATTCTGACCCAATTCTCTTCTTCTGTTTTTCCAGAGTAGAAAACCGTGTAACTGAAAGATCTGACGAAGCCCAGTGTGTTGTTAATGTTTTGAAGACGGCCTCGGGTGACAAGTGATGCACACTTTTGATTAAAGTCCATTTGACAATCCATTTTTAAAATCATGTGTGAATTGGTTCCTCTATTTTTTCCTTTTCTAAATTAAACTTATTGGAGTGACATTGGGCAATAAGATCATATGCTTCCCTTTTCAAGTTTTTGACTGACCTTTTTGTTGTTTCTCTGAGCCTTCCCAGAGGCAAGAAAATACCACGGGAATAACAACAGGGGGCACTAGGGCCCCTTCTAAATGAAATAGCCTCTCAGTAATGCCAGCTCTGCTCCCTATGCTAGGAGCAGATTTTATCTGCTTCTTTTGTTTTTAGAGCACACTGAGTGACTCGTGGCTAATGTCTGGGAGGACTAAGCCTTCCAGTATCAGATTCAGTCTCTTTTCTTAATTTTACAAATTGTGTTTTCTGTAGAATTCCCATTTTCTGGAATAGTAGCTTCTGTCTACTCTGGATTCTGAGGTAGTGCCCCAATCTATCTTGCATACCTGTTGCTGAACACCTACCTCTTCAGTCTGAATGGGAACTATGTACTTTATGGCCTTATAATGTTAATATAACATTTCAAAATATTAAAAAATATGTATTATAATAATGTAATTACAATGCCTCGAGAAATGTCCACCCTCTGCTAAGGAGTTCTTGTTCTTCAGTAAGGGTCAGTAAGGAGAGTGGTGGCCTACTGTGCTGACAACAATAACCAGGCAAACTCAAAATTTGGGAGACTGGAAGAGGCAAAGAAGGAACCATTTTTATATGGGCTGCTGGTAATGTTGAGGAGGATCTGCATGCCTGACTTGACAGAGAGCACTGGATAAAGCAGAAGAGTGCTGTGCATCACGAACCCACTTCTCTTCTTGGAAAAACTGATTGAGATGATGACCTAGGGCATCTGTGCAAGAGCCAATAGAGAGACTACAATACTCAAAAGAGAAAAAAATGAAAGATCTTGACCAACAGAGATGCACGTAAATATTCAGTCTGCCGAGTCCTTAAACAAACCTTGGGACGAGCAACAGATGGACAGTCTATCCAAATGGACTTAAGACGGACAGTAGTTTCCCAGGTGGTTGATAAGGTGTTTTGATGATACCCAGGTTGTTCTGATGTTTCATCTACTGAAAGCAGAGCTTGGGGGAGAGAGCTATCATGAGCTAAATGGAAGGAGGCTTAGAATTCTTCCAACTAATGGCTGAGAGACAAAGGGCTGGACTAAAGTTTGGAAGACCAGGATGCAGATCATCCAGATGTTAATTTTATATGTATATAAAATCATTATGTTATAAACCTAAAACTAATATGTTATATGTCAGTTATATCTCAATTAAAAAATACATAAATGCAGGGAAATTCTGGGGGGAAACTAACTTCTTCACCAATGGATCCAATGTACCTAAGATAGTACCTCAAAACTACTTATTTAAAAGTTGAATGAAACATTAATATGTCCTCTTATAAAAACATCCCTGCTTGGTATACTAAATTCTCTAGACCTTCTGAGTTGCAAGTCTGGGGAGAGGAAAGCCAAGAAAGGTTAAAAGGGGACACTAGGATTAATAACAGTGCTGACATCACTGTTGTTTGCCTTGTACTAGAGACTCTTCTAAACCTTTACATTTATTACCCCACTTAATCCTCATAATGACCCTGGGATGTCAGTATTAGAATATCATGCCCATTTTGCTGCTGAGGCACAGAGAGGTCAAAGCAATTTATCCAAGGTCTCTAACTTAGTAAATGGCAGAGATGGGGAAAATTTTAAAAAGCACCACCCCCTCCACCCCTTTATGCCCTAGTCCTATGTTTTCTGGCCATAGGAGAGACAGCATTTTGGTTGGTTGCAGGTTGAGTGCCTACACCACTCCTTACATTACAGTAGCTCAGCCTTCCCAGGTGGTGCCTCCAGAGGACTCAGCACTGACTCTTCTGGAAGCCATTCCATCATTTCATAAGGCCAGAAGCTGTGGATGACGAGGCATACAATGTGACCAGTGGGAATGAGTTTTTGGTCACAGGGAAAGTGGACTACAATTCCTGCCTCCAAATCCTCCCCCTTCGCCTCTGCTACTTATTATTCTTTTGCAATTCACCATCCTCCCTCCTCAATTCTAAAGCCAGTTTCACCCATTTAGTGCCCTCACATACATTAATTAGCTCAAGCTGGAAAGCACAGAGTCATTTCTGACTACTGCTCTCTGAACTTGCCCTCTACGCCCACTGCCCACCTCCACTGTACTACCACATAAGGTCATCACCAGGCCAGGCAAGGATCCCTCCAGCTTCAGCATCCACCCCTTCTTTTCTCAATCATGCCCTTATGTCTAAGAATATGACAACACCACCCATCTGACCCCAGTCCACTATCTCTCTTACCCTGCATTCTGTCCCAAACACCGAAGGAGCACGGAGGTAAGTAGTGGAAAAAAGACCTCTCTCCCATCCCTTTGTCCAAAGTCTTGCACTGTTCTAGCCATAGAGAGGCAATTCCAATCTCCAGCTTCTTATTTATCTTTCCATAGACACACTATGCCTATATATAGTGTGTGTATATAGGATACATATACATATATACATGTATACACATATATACATGCCCATATATGTATGTGTATATTTTAATGTATATGTTATATATATATTCCATATATGTACAAGGTCTATCTAGAAAAAAATCCAATCAACATTAATATAACAAAAACTGTATGACATCAGTGTAACCTGGCAGCCAAGGAGAGTAGACTGGAATGTGCATGCATGAACAATGGCAGCTTCACTGTACTAGTCAGTGGGGGTGGTAGAGCCATTGAGTGAGCTTGTGTACTGTGTGGCCATTGCATTCAAAATGACTGAGTGAGTAGAGCAACGAGTCTGCATCAAATTTTGCATTAAGCTTAAACATTCCTCCACAGAAACTATTCAGGTGATTCAGAAGGCCATAGCCATGGGCAACTGATGATTGGCAGCTTCATGATGACAACGTACTGGCTCACGCGTCACCTCCTGTGCAGAGTCTTTTGGTGAAACATCAAATCACCCAGGTGACCTGGCCCCCTCTACAGGCCAGATTTGGTGCCCTGTGACTTCTGGTTTTTCCCAAATTAAAATTACCTTTGAAAGGAAAGAGTTTTCAGATCATTGATGACATTCAGAAAAATACAACAGGGCAGTTCATGGAAACTGAGAGAATTGTGTAAGGTCTCAAGGTGCCTATTTTGAAGGGTACAGAGGTATCATTGTCCTATGTACAATATTTCTTGTATCTTTTATCTGCTTCAATAAATGTCTTTATTTTTCATATTACATGACTGGATACTTTCTGGACAGACCTTGTATATTCCCGATATTTGGTCAGATTTGGTTTTCTTCTACACCCAAGCAACCTGAACAGCATACACAAGGTTCTTGCTAAGGTGATCAGTCTTTCATTGAAATCCTTCATATTATAAACTTCTTTATTGTATCAGTTTTCAATCTCACCCACATGCCAGCATTCTTGTTGATCTTATAATAAAAATGAGGTTCCACTGGCCTTCACCATGGCTACCTGTGTACTAAAAGAAGAAAAATACAAACAGATACAATACAAAAAGGAAGAAAACTCCTGCATTGTCTTTAGACACAAATGTTTGAACTTATTCCAATCTGAGCAAGTTATATCCTAGGTTTGGTGGATAACAGTCACTCTGAACTGGATCTCCTATTTCCTGCATTTCACATATTTGTCTTTCTTGGCTTATTCCCTCATTTTGGTTGTATATATCCACCAGTAGCTTTCTGAGAAAGAATATATGAGAAGTAAATTTAATGAGATTTTTTAACCTAAGTGCCCATCAGTAAATGAATGGATCAAAAAACTATGGTACATTTACACAATGGAATACTATGCAGCAGAAAGAAAGAAAGAGCTCCTACCCTTTGTGACAGCATGGATGGAACTGGAGAGCATTATGCTAAGTGAAACAAGCCAGGCAGTGAAAGACAATACCATATGATCTCACCTTTAACTGGAACCTAATCAACAAAACAAACAAGCAAGCAAAATATAACCAAAGACACTGAAATTAAGAACAAACTGACAGTAACCAGAAGGGAGAGGGGAGGGGATAATGAGGGAAAAAGGTGAAGGGTTTGCAGGAATAACTATTAAGGACACATGGACAAAACCAAGGGGGGATGGAATCAGGGGAGGGAGGTGGGGGTAACTGGGGTGGTGGGGAGGGAAGGGGGGAAAGGCAGAAAAATGTACTTGAACAACAGTAAAAATCAAAAGTATTTAATAAAAAAGAAAAGAAAAATATAGTATATTTTATTGTTTATGCTATTACAGTTGTCCGAATTTTTTTCCTCCCCTTTATCACCCTCCTCCCTGCACTGCCCCATTCACCCTCCAGCATCACCCCTCCCCACCCCACAGTTCATGCCAATGGGTTGTATAGTTAAGTTCTTTGGCTTCTCCATTTCCTATACTATTCTTACCTCCCTACAAGTTTGTGCCTACAAATTATGCTTCCCTCCCCTTCCCCACTGAAAACCCTCCATGTGATAACCGTTTCCAGGATTCTTTTCCTGTTCTAGTTGTTTGCTCAGTTTTTGTTTTTTAGGTTGAGTTGTTGATAGTTGTGAGTTTTATTGTCATTTTACTGTTCATATTTTTATCTTCTTTTTTTTAGGTAAGTCACTTTAACATTTCATACAATAAGGGCTTGGTGATGATGAACTCCTTTAACTTAACCTTATCTGGGAAGCACTTTACCTGCCCTTCCATTCTAAATGAAAGCTTTACTGGATAGTGTAATCTTGGATGTAGGTCCTTGCCTTTCATGACTTTTGAATACTGTACTTCTTTCTAGTCCCTTCTTACCTGTAAGGTTTCTTTTGAGAAATCAGTTGATAGCCTTATGGGAACTCCTTTGTAGGTAATTTTCTCCTTTTTCTCTTGATGCTTCTAAGGTTCTCTTTATCTTTAATCTCGGCTAATGTAATTATGATGTGCCTTGGTGTGCTCCTTCTTGGGTCCAACTTCTTTGGGACTCTCTGAGCTACTGGACTTTCTGGAAGTCTAGTCCCTTCACCAGATTGGGGAAGTTTTCCTTCATTATTTGTTAAAATAAGTTTTCAAAATCTTGCTCTTACTCTTCTCCTTCTGGCACCCCTCTGATTTGTACAATAGAATGTTTAAAGTTGTTCTGGGGGTTCCTAAGCCTCTCCCCATTTTTTAACTTCTTATTTCTTCATTCTGTTCTTGTTGGATCCTTATTTCTTCCTTTTTATACAGATTGTTGATTGGAGTCCTGATTTCTTTTTCTTCGCTGTTGGTTTCTTGTGTATTTTCCTTTATTTCACTTTGTGTAGCCTTCATTTCTTCCTTCATTTTGCGACCTAGCTCAGTCATTTCTGTGAGCATCCTGATTACCAGTGTTTTGACCTCTGCATCATACAGGTTGTCTATCTCTTTGTCATTTAGTTCTTTTTCTGGAGTTTTGATCTGTTCTTTCATTTGGGCCATATGTCTTTATCTCAACACACCTGTTACATGCAAGGGGCAGAGCCTTAGGTATTCACCAGGGCAGGGCAGCCCTCTTTGCAGCATTGTGGCACTGTCTGTGATGGAGAGGTCAGAAAGGGGACAATGCCACTTGCTCTGTTCTCATCTCACTTTCTGTGACTTCCCTCAATTCCCACAAGTGGTTTGTATCCTTTGAGGTGCTGATTCGTAGGTGGATGGGGTTTGTGTACATTTTTTTTAAAGATTTTATTTATTTATTTTTAGAGAGGGAAGGGAGAGGGAGAGAGAGAGAGAAACATCAATGTGCAGTTGCTGGGGGACATGGCCTGCAACCTAGGCATGTGCCCTGACTGGGAATTGAACCTGCGATGCCTGGTTCGCAGCCCGCGCTCAATCCACTGAGCTATGCCAGCCAGGGCCGGTTTGTGTACATTTTATGCCCCTGTGGGTCTCACCAATGAACTGTCCTGTGAGGCTAGGAGTTTCTCCTGCCACCACAATCTTCACAGATTTTTTTAAAGCCTGGGGTTTTGAGTCTTTAGTTTCCCACACAGAAACCCTGGGTTTCACAGTCCATCTCACTCCCCTGCTGTTCCCTTAGGCTTGTCTGCCTGAGAATGTGGGATTGCCCACACAGTCCACCAGCTGCTATCTTGCCTACCCCAGTTCACCAGCCGCCACCTTGCCACACATCCTCTCTACCCGGCAGCCCCTCCTATCCTCTGGATGAATGTTTCTTTAATTCCTTGGTTGTTGGACTTCATGCAAATGTTTCTCTGCCAGTACTAGTTGTTTTTTGTTTTTAAATTGGTTGTTATCCTTCTTTTGGTTGTGCAAGGAAGTGAAGCATTTCTGCCTATGCCTCCATCTTGGCCGGAACTCCTAAGTTTAATGAGATTTACTGTATCTGAAAATGTCTTTATCTTACTTTCCTACTTAATCATTGGTCTTGATAAAGAATTTAGAGTTAGAATTTGTTTCCATTGTCTCCAGCTTCCAGTGTTGCTCTTGAGATATCTATAGATATTCTGATTCCTTACCTTTGAGGGTTTTTTTTGTTTTGTTTTGTTTTAAACATATTTTATTGATTATGCTATTACAGTTGTCCCATTTCCCCCCCTTTATTCCTGTACACCCACTCCCACCCACATTCCCTCTCTTTAGTTCATGTCCATGGGTCGTACATATAAGTTCTTTGGCTTCTACTTTTCCCATACTATTCGTAACCTCCCCCTGTCTATTTTCTGCCTATCATTTATGCTACTTATTCTCTGTACCTTTTTCCCCTCTACACCCCTCCCACTCCCCCACTGATAACCCTCCATGTTATCTCCATTTCTGTTATTCTGTTCCTGTTCTAGTTGTTTGCTTACTTTGTTTTGTTTTGTTTTAGGTTTGGTTGTTAATAGCTGTGAGTTTGTTGTCATTTTAGTGTTCATATTTTTTATCTTCCTTTTCTTAGATAAGTCCCTTTAACATTTCATATAATAAGGGCTTGCTGATGATGAACTCCTTTAACTTGACCTTATCTGGGAAGCGCTTTATCTGCCCTTCCATTCTAAATGATAGCTTCGCTGGATAGAGCAATCTTGGATGTAGGTCCTTGCCTTTCATGACTTGGAATACTTCTTTCCAGCCCCTTCTTGCCTACAAGTTTTCTTTTGAGAAATCCACTGATAGCTTTATGGGAACTCCTTTGTAGGTAACTGCCTCCTTTCCTGGTAACTGTCTCCTTTCCTCTGGCTGCTTTTAAGATTCTCTCATTATCTTTAATCTTGCATAATGTAATTATGATGTGCCTTAGTGTGTTCCTCCTTGGGTCCAACTTGTTTGGGACTCTCTGAGCTTCCTGGACTTCCTAGAAGTCTATTTTCTTTGCCAGATTGGGGAAGTTCTCCTTTATTATTTGTTCAAATAACTTGTCCACTTGTTGCTCTTCCTCTTCTCCTTTTGCTACCCCTATGATTCGGATGTTGAAGTGTTCGAAGATGTCCTGGAGGCTCCTAAGCCTCTCCTCATTTTTTTGAATTCTTATTTCTTCATTCATTTCTCGTCGAATGTTTCTTTCTTCCTTCTGCTCCAAACCATTGATTTGAGTCCCGGTTTCCTTCCCATCACTGTTGGTTCCCTGTAGATTTTTGTTTTTTTACATAATGCAACCTTCATTGCTGCCTGGGTCTTTTTTATGCTGTTGAAGTACCCAGTAAGTTCCTGGAGCATCCTGATGACCAGTGTTTTGAACTGTGTATCTGATAGGTTGACTATCTGTTTGTCGCTTAGTTGTATTTTTTCTGGAGCTTTAAACTGTTCTTTCATTTAGGCCATTTCTTTTTGTCTTGGTGCGCCCATTACATAGTAAGGGGCAGAGCCTTAGGTGTTCACCAGGGTAGGGCAACCCATGAAGCTGTGTTGTGATACTGTATGTGGGTGAGGAGTCCAAGAGGGAACAGTGCCACTTGTTCCACTCTCTGCTGGCTTTTAGTCATTTTCTCAGCTACCCATAATCAAATTAGGCCTTTCTGGTGCTGATTGTCAGTGGGTGGTTTTGTGTATATTCTAGGACCCTGTGGGTCTCTCCAACGAATCTCCTGTGAGGCAGGGAGTTTCTTCTGCTGCCACCTCAACCCCCACAGGTATTTCCAGTCCTTGGCTTTGAGGCTTTATTTCCCCACATTGGAACCCTGGGTTTCAAGGTCAATCTTGCTCCCCAGTTGTTCCTTTCGGTTTATCTTCATGCGAATATGGGACCACCCAGTCCACAAGCTGCCACATCACCTGGTCCACTAGTCCCTGCCTTGCCACAAGTCCTCTCTACGCAGCTGCCCATCTCTGCCTTTCCTACCGGTCTGGATGAATGCTTCTTCTTTAACTCCTTGGTTATCAGACCTCCATACAGTTCAATTTTCTATCATTTCTGGTTGTTTTTTTGTTTTTAAATTTGTTGTTGTACTTGTTTTGGTTGTGTAAGGAGGCACAGTGTGTCTACCTATGCCTCCATCTTGGCTGGAAGTCCTAGGTTATTTTTATATTATTATTATGGTTGTCCCAATTTTTCCCCCATGCTCTACCCTGCCTGCCCATCCCCACTCCCAGAGTCAGTCCCCACCCTGTTGTCCATGTGTTATTTATACATTTTCCTGACCTTTCCTCTTCTTTCCCCTCTTATCTCCCTCCCCCTCCCCTCTGGTTGATGTTAGTCTGTTCCTTGTTTCAATGCCTCTGGTTCTATTTTGCTGGCTTGTTTGTTTTGTTGATTAGGTTCCATTTATAGGTGAGATCATACGGTATTTGTCTTTCACTGCCTGGATTATTTTACCACCTCGCTTGTTTCACTTAGTATAATACTCTCCAGTTCTATTCATACTATTGTGAAAAGTAGGAGCTCCTTCTTTCTTTCTGCTACATAATAGTTCATTGTGTAAATGTACTACAATGTTTTGATCCACTCATCTACTGATGGGTACTTAGGCTATTTCCAGCACTTGGCTATTGTAAATAATGCTTCTAAGAACATATGACTTTTTATATGGACACTTTTATGATCTTCTTCCTATCTTTATTGTTCTTCGATTTGGTAATGAAATGCCTGTTTGATCACTGTGATTAGCACTAAAATGGCCTTTTCTATCTGGAAATTTTTATCTTTTACTGTAGGGGAATTTTCTTGAATGGTTTCCTTGATTATTTTTTCCCTTTATTTCTCTAACCTGTCATTCTGGTATATTGGATTTCAATTTTGGATCCCCTAGGCTGATCTTCCTGTTTTATCTTTCTGGCCTCTTCTATCTCTTTGACGTTCATTCTCTTTCTTAAAAATTTCCTTAACTCTATCTCCCAAACTTTCTATTGTATTTTTAAACTTCTGCTATCATATTTTAATTTTCAAGAGCTCTTTTTCATTCTCTGAATGTGTCTTTCTCCAAGGAGTCTCCTGATGGTTGCAACATTATCTCTTAACTCTCTGAAGATATTGGTAGGTTAAGTTTTTTTTTTTTAATTTTTTTCCAAAGATTTTATTTATTTATTTTTAGAGAGGGAAGGGAGAGGGAGAGAGAGAAACATCAATGTGTGGTTGCTGGGGGACATGGCCTGCAACCTAGGCATGTGCTCTGACTGGGAATTGAACCTGCGATGCTGGTTCGCAGCCCGCACTCAATCCACTGAGCTACACCAGCCAGGGCGGTAGGTTAAGTTTTATTTTTCCTGTATGGTCTCTGTATCCTCCAAGTTTTTTCTTCCTGTGTGTTTGCTTTGCTCTATCGCATGTGTGTTGGAGGCTTCCTTAGATGTCTGATCATCCTTGATTGTCTAGTCATGATTAAGAGTCAGAAACTAAAAATAAGTTTGGAGGGTCTGAATCTGTGGACTGGCTTACTAATTTTAGCTTTACTGCAAAGAAATCTGGGTGCCTTTGTTGGGAAACTCTCTTTAGGTCTTTTCTCTTGGACAGGTAGTTTTGCAGGGTTTTTTTTTTGTTTGTTTGTTTGGTTTTTTTTTTATGTAGAAGACTGGCTGCCTTGCATTTTGGGAGCCAAGTGAGAGAAGAAGTATGTGTGTGTATGTATTCACATGTGTGTTAGTAGTGGAGTCTTGGCAGTCTTCATTCAGTATCCATAAATTTACCTAATCTGTGTTTTTTCAATATGGTAACTCCATCCTCAAATGTGTGAAATATCTCTCAATTCAAGCACTTTTTCCTTACCCTCTCCAGGGAACAAGAATCCAGAATTCTGCCAGGGTGGGAGAGGGAAGTTTCCCAGTAGTGTGGAGTAAAAAAGGAGAGCTCTGCTCTAACTGCTTATCAAACAACTTTTGCCTAATCTTCTTTTCTCCTAATCTTCACCCTCACTTGGTGACCAGTCCTACCAGTTCCTGAGGTTTTGTATGATTATGGAGTATAAATTGAGTTGTAGCTTGGATTTCTCAACTAACAAATAAGATTTGGCTGTCCTGCCTTGTTAGTTATCTACCACTCATCCATCTACTACTCAGGTTCTAAACGATTGTCTTCTTCCCTATTCTTGTACTTGTTAAATTTTTCCATTTCAGTTAAAAAATTTTTTTCTTTAGTTTTAATGGAATTTCAGGAGGTAATGGAATTAGATTTGTATATTTAACCTACCATCTTACCTGGAACTCCACTACTGAAAATTTTCAAGAACTTTATCATTTACCTTCAGCCTAAAATTCAAAATCATCAACAACGTGACTCAAAATTAACTCAACTCTTTACTAACCTTATTTTTTTTTGCCTCTTCTCATATTGGAAAACCATGATCCTTCAATATTTAGCTACTAATAATTTTTGAAATATAGGTTATGTTGTCTTTTTTTTCACTTTTGCTATTCTGGAATATTCTCGCAATCTCCCTTTGCTTATTGGGCTCTTTTTCACCATTAAAGCCTGGTTCAAATATCACTATCTCTGTGGCTCCACATACTTCATTATTATCCAGGCAGCACACAACTGACACCATATCCTTGTGAGTTAAGAACAACTTTTCCAGCAATAATTCATTCTTATTCCAACACTGTCCTTCCCCACCGAGCACCATGACTCTGGCCATTGGCCAATTCATAGAGCAGCTCCAGGTTTTCCAAGGGGAACTTCAAGCTACCGAATAAGCAGATGTTCTCCTGTTGTGCACAGTCCTAGTTCTAAACCCTTTGGTCTGCACAGTTTCATGCTCTAGATGCCAACTTCTTCCCAACTATCCTGGCTTTCAACCACAGAATTGTCCCTTGTCCTTGTTATACTACTTAGACCTGAAAATCAGTTCCTCCTTCCAGGTTTTAACATTAGTTTTCCGCTCTAAGTACAACTTGGATTTACTGTCTTAAATAGCTGCCTCTGGCCACCCAGAATAATCATCCTCCAACCCAGCTAAGCCTCCAGAACCATTATATCAGAGCTTTTGCACAAGCCCAGTTCTTCCCAGCCAATAGGAAGCAGGCTTACAACAGAATGCATGCCTCTGCCTCTCAGTTTTAGTAAACATCTTTGTTACCTAAAGTAAAACCTCTCATTTTGTGAAATTATGTAATTTTAGAGCTTAAAAGAAGCCAAATAGGCAGGCTGGGATGGGAGTAAAAGGCAGAAAACTGTACTTCAACAACAATTAAAATTTAAAAAAATGTAAATAATAATAAAAAGAAACCAAACAGTCCTTGTCCCTCGTGGGGGACTGATGGAGGTTGGGTACCACAGGAATTGGGAAGTAGGGTCTGGAGAGATGGGAAACAGAAAGTGAAGACTCACTCAGAGGTGGCCGAATGGCAAAATTTAAGCAGAATAGAACAGACAAATGTCCATTTATGGTAACTGAATGCACCTTGCTGCACTTTAAGTTTGCTGCATGTAACAAAATGTTTTTGATCATATAGGCAGTTATCTCTCTCTGTTTCTTATACATTTCTTAATACATATCTCTTAATACATATCTCTCTCTGTTTTCTTGTGAACAAGCATTAGGAAAAAAGGCATGATAATGAAGGAAGCAGAAAAGAGATCAGAATCTGTAGCTTTCACATGAGATTTCCCACTTCTCAAATTATTTGCCATTAATCTGCACTTTTGACTGCAGTGATTAATAAAAATTTTAATGGAAAGGGAAAAGGAAATATATCTCAGTATTCATAGGACCCGACCTGAGGAGTCTAAATCAGAATCACAGAGTTGAGGGAACCATAGATGCTGTGTTTTGGGTCAAGGCTGCCTACTGAGGACAGACCCTAGCCTTCCTCATCCCAGCACCAGTTATGCTGTTACCTATTCATATACACACAAGAACAATAAAGTACCTCAATAAACAGGTATAACATAAAAAATAGAGTGCTCAGTACTTTTTAAATGTCTTTATTATGATGAGATACCTTTTTAAAAGATACATGAGCTTATTTCAAAAAGTACCTCTCTATCCTGACAGTGGTGCCAGCTCAATGCTACTCATAGCACGTGGCAAAGGGGCTGCTCTTCCCAAAATCTGATTGTATGTCATTGTTTCTGAAATTAAAATTATGGACTCGTGGGTTTGCTAAATATATAAATTACAGAATAAAAAGCCACTAAATTGTCCTAACAGACTGTTAGAAATGGAAAGAATGTAGAAAGCATCCCTTTTATGCGACAAACAAGAGCGAAGAGGAGAGGGATTCACCAAACATCAGAGAACCATGACCAGAGCTTATGTTCCCAACCTTTGGACCAAGGTGCTTTCTACCTGACTGTGCCCCTCTGTTCTTCCTGTTGGCTGGAAGAGCTGGGAAGTGGGTGTCAGGAGAGTGTAATTCAGGAAGAGCATGGACTTTGGGTCAGATAGACCTGACACTGCTATAGTTAGCATGTGACTTTAGACAAATTACTTAATCTCTCTGATTCTTAATTTCCTTATGTATAAACAGGATTAATAATACATGTGTACCTTATGAGATCAAGGACGATTCAGAAGATTTGAAGATTACACAACTGAGGAGAGGAGAGGACAGGAGAGGGACCCCAGCAAACATGTAGTTGCAAAGCTTGTAGTACAGTGGGGCTGGGGGTGATGAGGGAACATTAGCAATGGGAGAATGGGAAAAGGAAGCCATCATGGCATAATAGAGGTGAGTGTGGATTTTCATGCCACTCAGCACAGAAGTCCCCTCACACCCTGCTAAAAGCCAGAAATGCTCCTACAACTCCTCCCTTGAAGAAGTCTCTCTCCCAGCATTTCAACCCAGGGACCAAGATGATTTGTGCAATCACCTTATGCCCATGGGACTTTTCCATCTTTACTGTCTGGGGCCGAAGCCATCTTTCTAACACCTTCTTTATGTCCCCTTTGTCAAGATTATTTCCATGCATTCAAAAATACCTACTTCTCTGTCAAGATAGCAGAGAGGTCTGTTCTTACTAAGTACAACATGAAATTCTAAGCAGTTAGGTTGAGGTATAAAGAGAGCCAGGGGCCCCTAGCCAAGATTTTGAAAGGCCTCTGTTTTAAGGAGCAATCATGCAAAAGATGGTTTGATGGGGAGAGGGATGCGTAAATCAGAGAAAGGAAAATGAGGAAACTGGCACAAGTATGACAGGAGCTAAACTAGAAGCCTCCTTATATTCCCAGCTGGATCCTGGTTCCTGGGCTCATCAGACCAGGGGCAGGGCTAAGTATACTCCACTACAGAAGCAGACCCAAATGTTAGGGGAACAGAAACTTAAGGGAGTTGCTTTAGGAGGGACAGACCACAGGAATTCTCTGCACTCAATCAGAATGAGATGGAAGAAATCCTAAAATATGGTGTTGGAAGAGCTAGGTGATTTGGGCATAGCTAGCAGACTAAAAAGAGTATTATACATCACAGTCTTTGATTTAGTCACCAAGGTGAAAATATCCTTTTTTTTTTTAAATTTAATTGTTGTTCAAGTACAGTTTTCTGTCTTTTACTCCCATCCCAGCCCCCCCCCCTGCCCAGAAAATATCCTTTTCCAAATCATAGTCCCAGAATAAAGTTAGGGCAAAGGTTAATTTCAGATATGAGAGACCAGAGACACAGTGGGAAGCTCTTTGCTTCCAGATCACTGACTATTAAATAATTAAGACTTTTTCTTAAATTCATATTTGCAAACCAAGGCATATATGTAAAGTTTAAAACGTGACAGGGTATGGTTGCCTTGCTGATTGGCAGCGCAGACTAGTTACATGCTGTTCCCACCAGTGCACTTGCCACTTTTCAACTGTACATGTCACGTATTCGCCCTCAGGCTTCAGACTTCACAGTCGCTGTGAAAACAGTTGAGCTGTGTCCACTTGATCAGAAAATGTCAAGTCCATGTCACACACACACACACACACACACACACACACACACACAGGTCCAAACAGTCAAATCAGTTTACCAATTTACTATTTTTTCTCTAGTTTTCAATTTATTTATTGAACTCAGAATCTCAGAGTTTGAGACTCTCATGATCAATTTTAAAGAAAGAAAAGGAACACTTTTTATATGTTAAAAACAAACCTGTTTCTGTGTCCAAGCCAGCCATGCATATTAACATATGTGAATGTTCTCCAAGTTCAAATAATCTTGGATGGAAAAAAAATACTATAGCAAGACTTAAAGAAACAAGATGGCAGATCAATGAAAATTTTAAGAATTTTCATTCTTCCTGAGTAATTGCTTATAGACAGAACTTACTGGCAATGGTTTATTTGTAGCAGAAAATACAGCTGAGATATGAAGAAAATCTTTCATCAGGGCTTTAAGCACTGGAAACAATTGCCAAATCTTCCCAAACCTATGTGAGGGAGTGATGTTGCATCATTGTCATCATCATTATCGTTATTTATTGAGCACACCACATGCTAGGAACTATGTTAAATAGTTTACATGTATTATCTTGGGAAGAAGGAAAATGGCTGCATCATCTTGTAGAAATTTAACAATTAATTTCAAGGAGAGAAAGGAAAACTGAAAAGAAAACACTCTGAAGATAACATGAGAATAAAGAGAAGATAAAAACATTATGAGAGCAGCAGAACAGTGGCCAAGTATTTTGTTACATTGGTGCAGGATGGTGCAATGTGAACCCAAATCATCCTGCACTGGGACTCTGGTGTAGATGATCATGAGGAAAGAACTGGTGGGGAAGAAATGGTGGTACTCAATATACTTTATCTGACAGAAAGAGAGAATCCAGGCTCAAATGTTTCATTCAGGAACCATGGAACTATTGTCAAAAGGAGTAAATAGATTTTGAGGAAACCAGAATATCTGTCACTCAGCTTCTTGTCTAATTCGTCTTTAGCCCAAAGATGGAGCCAGTCCTAAAGCAGCAGATCCAAGAGATGAATCATGGCGATGTCAGGCAGGCACTTCCAGTCACCCCTGAAACAAATCTACTCCTGGGCTCTTCAGTGATGTGAGCCAATATGTTGTTCCTCTCTCTCTCCTCCTCTCAGCCCTTTTTTATTCCTCAAGTTGATGTTATTCCTTAAGACAGACTTTCTGTTCTAGACAACAAAATATTCCTAATTGATACATTATAGGACAGAAAAGCCTTGGCCCAGCTGAGGCCAAATGCATAATCAGTACTGTCAGGCCACTCTCTTTCTCTCTCTAGCTTTATTTTTGGCTCATATTTTTTTTTCCTGCATGTTGACCTCTTTTCCTAACACAAGCACATTCCTTCAGTGCAGCTGGGACATGTGGCTACAAGCAGCTCCAACTTAAGCTGACCAGAGCATCTTCTCTGTTAGCTCCAGGGCAGATATCCTTAAGTGGATGCTAAGTGGGCTTGTTTAAGTCACAGATTTATCCCTACACCTATGACCATGGCCAGACATTTTTGACCCTATTAAACAGGCCCAAGTGTTATTCTCTCCTGCTCCGTCCCCCAAATCCTCAGGGAATGGAGTCAATCCAAACTTAAATCCATGGACTGGAGGAAGGTGGTGGTGTAGTGGTTGTTGGTGTCCCCCCACGCCCCCTTTACCTGGCCAGCGCACCTCTTCCCCAGATGTGTGAATGTTGACTGATAACCTACAGCTGCTCTCTTACTGAGATTTGCTCTTAGTCCAACAGGAACATTGTCCCCTCATTCTATTTTTATTTAAAATTCAATTCTGTTTATCATGATTTTTAACCTAATTGTAACTTATTTAAAATATTGTATTAAAATAGTATTTATGTTGATTACTGAGATTCTTGGCAGCCCTCAAATTTTACCCTGCCTACCTCAAGAAGCTGCATTCCAGCCCTCTGTTATCCACTCTGGGGACAGGCCTCAGCCAATCATTAACTAATGTAGGGGTACAAAAGTTCAACCCCCTTACCTCAACCAAGGGCTAACTCTGCCATTGAATTTGTGTTCTAGTACTCCCCATGGGATCGAGTTTCCAGCTAGTCTCTAGCTAGAACCACATTCTTGCTGGCTTTTATTTCTGCCCCGTTTCTGACTGTGTCATTGTCTTTTCCTAAGAGCATTCCGAGCAAGTCACTTGGATGAGATTGCCTGTCTTCAATTTACCATCAGAGAACCCTGCCCAAGACAGCTGATAACCAGGAAGGGTCCTAGAAAGTAAAAACCAAGGGTGAGATTTTGTAGGTAGAGATTTTATAGTTACCAGCTGGGTGACAGTGAGGACTGGGTTTAGACACTGGCTGGATGTTGTGCAAGTGAATTACTAAGACTTACCTGTAGTCAGCTATAATGGGGTAGAGGTACAAGGGGAGGCACTGAGTCAGGGGCGTCAAATTCACTTGCACCGGGGCCACATCAGCTTCATGGTTGCCTTCAAAGGGCCAATGTAATTTCAACTCCTAAACAGTTAAGGAGTAGTTACATTTATACAGTCCTAAAATTATTTTGGCCCTTTGAAGGTGACCGTGAGGCTGACATGGCCCCTGGTGAAAATGAGTTTGACACCCCTGCACTAAGTGGTACAATGTTGTAGCATGCAAGTCACCTGGACACTTCTTTAAAATGTCCTAGAGGGTATTGTACTAAGTGAAATAAGTCAGAGAAAGATAAATACCACATCATTTCACTTATATGTGGAATCTAAAGAACAGTATAAATAAACCAAAACAGAAATCATACTGATGGTTGCCAGAGAGGAGAAGGGTGGAGGGGTTGACTGAAAAGGTGAAGATATTGAGAAGTTCAAATTGGTAGTTACAGAATGGTCTTGGGGATGTTAAGTACAACATAGGGAATATAGTCAATTATATTGTAATAATTGCATAAAGTGCCAGATGGGTAATGGAAATGTCAGGGAAACATTTCGTAAAGCATATGATTATCTGAACACTATGGTGTAAACATGAAACTACTAAAACTAATATTGAAGGTAAACTGTAATTGAAACAAATACTTAGAATTTTTTAAAAAATTCCTACACCCAGACCACACCTAAGACATGACAATTGCCAGAACTAGAGCACAACAGGGCTACACATGTTTTTAAAGCTCTTGGTTGATTTCATTGTGCTTGACAATAGAGGAACCACTGTCTCAGGCAGTGGAAAGGTACAGGAACAATAGGAACTGTAAGGAAGGACTGTGGAAACCAGTAGCTCTTGGTAATCAGTATGGATTCTTTGCAGACAGAAAAATCACAGGCTTAGCTCTGTTAATTAACAACTTTAAGCAGCAGAAGAGTCAGACTACCTCCCTGACAACATTTAAAGAGACACCTATTTCCTGCAGCCAGAGGGGAGACAAAGCTGAAGAGGAGGAGGATTTAATTTGAGAACTTGAATCGCCTGAACCCTCTGGGCCTACGGAAGTGACCACCTCTCCCTTGTTGAAGGTACAGCCCTTTTGCTGTGCAAAGGCTATAAAGAGTTGCTAATGAAACTGTGCTTTACAAATAGGCCTGCAGATAAAGTGCAAAGGGCCCAGCTCAATTTGAATTTCAGATCAACAATGAATAATTTTTAGTGTAATAGTTTCCTGTATCCTGTATTTTTATTCACTAAATCTGTCAACCCTGTTTTTTTCACTCTTAAATGATGCCTTTATTTAAAATTAACTAGTGGAAATGCTTATTATGATTTATGAATTTGTATTCCTTTAAAACCCTCAGACTAATTTTTATTGTACTGTTTTTTGCTCAGTGGAAGAACACAGTAGGATTTAAGTAAAAATTTTTTTTTTGTTTTTGGGTTTTTTTCTTTTTCTTTTTTTACAGTTGTCTGTCTTTTTCCCCCACCACTCCCCACCACCCCAGTTACCCCCACCTCCCTCCCCTGATTCCACTCCCCCTTGGTTTTTTCCATGTGTCATTTATAGTTGTTTCTGCAAACCATTCATCCTTTTTCCCCCAGTACCCCCTTCCACCTCCCCTCTGGTTACTGTCAGTTTGTTCTTTACTTAAATGTCTCTGGTTATATTTTGCTTGCTTGTTTGTTTTGTTGATTAGGTTCCTGTTAAAGGTGAGATCACATGGTATTTGTCTTCTACCACCTGGCTTATTTCACTTAGCATAATGCTCTCCAGTTCCATCCATGCTGTTGCAAAGGGTAGGAGCTCCTTCTTTCTTTCTGCTGTGTAGTATTCCATTGTGTAAATGTACCATAGTGTTTTTTTATCCATTTATTTGTTGATGGGTACTTAGGTTGCTTCTAGCACTTGGCTATTGTAAATTGTGCTGCTATAAACATTGGGGTGTATAGGTTCTTTTGGACTGGTGTTTCAGGGTTCTTAGGGTATTGTGGGGGGGCTTTGCCCACAGAGCTCCCCCAGGCCACCGTGGATGAGAATAATTCTACCAAGACATGATCTGCTTGGGGAGGAAGGCTGACCAGTCTCTCAGAGGAGAAAGGCATTTAGCTCCTCTCTCAATGGTCTTTTACTGAGTTTGGCTTGCATAGGGATGCATATCAAAGAAAGGAGGTATGGTTTACAGATAACATTTCTGGGATCATGGGGGTCCTTTTGAGTCAGGATCTGGTAGACAGGGTGACGCCAATCAGCTGTAAAACCTTGGGAAACAAACATTTTGTGTTTGTACCCTTAACATTTAAAATAAGGACATTTTTAGCAAAGCAGGTTTCACAGGACTTTATGCATTCTTTCTTAAGCTTGATGGTCCCCTGCTGGGAACCACTGGTTCCAGCACAGGGCTGCACCCCTATGCCAGAATCAGGCAGAAGAAGCAAGGCAGCCAAGAGATTAGGAGACTTTTTACAGATAGAATGAGGATTCAGGCTATAATAAAGCTGAGGAGTGAGGGTTTTTTGTCCCTTCTCCACAATCCCCTAAGTCTTTCCCTGATGGTCCCTTCATGACTGTGCCTGTCTTAGGGTATTCTTGAGGAATCTTACCACTGTTGAATATCCAACCATCCTCCAGGGGCCAAGCAGGGTGAAGTAAAGGGGGCAGAGGCTGTGCCACTGCTGGGAGGGATAAGTTTTGTCTCCTTAGTGGCTTATGGTCCCAAGGTCCCCTAGCCATGGGGCCTTTTTACCTGTCAGTGGGGTTACAGCTCCTGAAACCAGGCAGGATGGCTCCCAACAGGATATAATCCCAGCAGTGGAATTGCTGGGTCAAAAGGCAGATCCATTTTTAGTTTTCTGAGGAAATCCCGTACTGTCTGATGCCCCCTTTGTCAAATATTAATTGACCATAGAGACTTGGGTTTATTTTTGGGCTCTCTATTCAGTTCCATTGATCTATGTATCTGTTCTTACACCAGTACCAGGCTGTTTTGATTACAGTGGCCTTGTAATACTGTTTGATATCAGGTTTTATGATCCCTCCTACTTTGTTCTTCTTTCTCAACATTACTGCAGCTATTCAGGGTCATTTATGGTTCCATATAAATTTTTGAAGTGTTTGTTCTATATCTGTGAAATATGTCATTGGTAATTTAATAGGTATTGTATTGAATCTATAAACTTCTTTGGGTAGTATGGGCATTTTGATGATGTTAATTCTTCTAATCCATGAACATGGTATATGCTTCCATTTATTTTTTGTCTTCCTTAATTTCTTTCTTCAGTGTTGTGTAATTTTCTGAGTACAGGTCTTTTACCTCCTTGGTTAGGTTTATTCCTAGGTATTTTATTTTTCTTGTTGCTATATCAAATGGGGATGTGGAGAAAAGGGAACCCTAGTGTGCTGTTGGTGGGGATGCAGACTGGTGCAGCCACTATGGCAACTCTGTTTTTAAGACAAGCTTTGCCCCCTTCAGGATCTGCCCCGACCTCCGTCTGGCCACCAGATGTGTAGTTAAGATCAAGTCTCAGCAAAACCTGACTGGGGAAGTCCCAGGCTTGCTAAAGGAATAGAGAGAAAATAAGCAAAAGAACTGCAGGATTTGTCTAGCATGTACTGGTAGGAACTGGGAAAGCATGTCTGGGAGTGACTTCTGGAGGTGTTGGAGCAAGGGAGGCAGGGAAAAAATCTAAATAAGGAATTTAGTACATCTGTCTGTATGAGGGTCCTGGATGACAGTTTTAATACCATATTGGGATGATACTTGAAGACTGGAAAAAAATATGGCCCACAGTAAAGGTGGTAGTGGTAGCAGATCTACTGTGGCAAACTGAGGAAATGCTCAAAAGGCTTAGAGAAGTTGGAATGCTGGGATGAGCCTACATTATAAACCTGGAAAACCTGCCACTGTCTAGGTTTCTCAGAAAGGTCTGAAAGATACTTAAATTATCCAAGATGGTAAGAAATATGCTGCTGATAGGGGGACTCCATCCATTGTTGAAAGTCCAGGAAAACCCTATCTCTGCAAGCGAGTACTGACAGTAGAAGAAACTATTTACAGAAGTGCACTTTACAGTAGCAGTGGAAATGACAAGATTCTGGAATAACCAGAGGCTAGGGGCAGCACTTAAACACCAGAAGTAATGCATATAATTACTGTATGGGCAATAAATTTGGAATAGCAGTGGGAAGGGAGGGATGAGGGGCAGCAAACCTACAGAGATCTCTAGAGGTAAAATATGGTCTTCCTAGGGGCGAGGAGATAGGCCACCATCAAGGGTCCTGCTAAAACAAATAGGTAAAAAAAAGAAGAGGAAACATAGGGGACCATATTTGACTTAAATTCATGTATATTTTCATGTTTAGTATTATGTACATGTATAAATATAATCAAAAGGGGTCAAGAATGCATGAAAACAGGTTACAAGCCCACCATTTTTCATTATCTCAGGGTTAATCTTTATCCTGCCTTTGTGATAAACCTTTTTGTGTTTGATTTATTGTTTTATGTACTATGTGTGCACTCTACAATATGGTTTTATTTGCCTCTGTTTCTGAATTTTATATAAATACATTTATACTATGTGGTTTTTTGTTTACAACTAATTTCTCTTGCTCAGTATTTGTGAGATTTTTGCATGTTGCATGTGTATTTACAGAATCTTCAATTTAATTTTTAAATATTTTATTAGGGTGTAACTGGCATACAACATTATATTAATTTCAGGTGCACAACATGATGATTTGATATTTTTCTATATTGCAAAATAATCACAACAATAAGTCTACTTAACACCCATCACCACACAGAGTTACAGATTTTTTTCATGTGATGAGAACTTTGAATACCTACTCTCTTGGCAGTTTTCAAATATGCAATGCATTATTGACTATAGTCACCATGCTGTGCATTATATCCCCATGACTTATCTATTTATAAACTGGAAGTTTATACCTTTTGACTCATTTCACCCATTTGCTTCCCCCAAACCTAATAGCCCCTCCCCATCCCATCTTCTGGTGTCCAGCAATCTGTTCTCTGTTCCTAAGATCTTGGTTTGTTTGTTTGTTTTACATTCTACATATAAGTGGCATCTTGCAGTATCTGTCTTTCTCTGTCTGACTTATTTCACTTAGCATCATGCCCTCAAAGTCCGTTCATGTTGTCACAAATTCTAAGACTTCATTTTTTTATGGCTGGATAATATTGCCTTGTATGTATATCACATTTTCTTTATTCACGGATTCATCAAAGGACACTGAAGTTGTTTCCATATCTTGGCTGTTGTAAGTAATGCTGCAGTGAACATGAGGATCCAAATACAGGGTCCGGCACAAAAAAAACACCCCTTTTTTATTACAAAATCTTTTACTAAAAATCATAAGCATACAATTCCATAACATAACAACATCACACTCAAGCACACCATATGACATTTCAGGTGAAATGTTCAAATTAAAACTATAAGTTATTACAGACATATTATTACCCTACAAACCACATTCAAGCAGGCCTTTCTTCTGCCAGGCTCTGTATACTTTCAAATTAGTGTTTTAGTTTTCTTTGGTTAGTTACCCAGAAGTGGAATTGCTGGGTCATATGATAGTTCTACTTTTCATTTATTTTATTTTTAATTTTTTGATGACCCTCCATACCATTTTCCACAGTGGCTGCACCAAATTACATTTCCATCAACAGTGCACTAGGACTCCCTTTTCTCCACATCCGCACCAACACTTGTTATTTCTTGTCGTTTTGAAAATAGCCTTTCTAACTGGTGTGAGGTTTTAATTTGCATTTCTCTAATGATTAATTATGTTGAACATCTTCTTATATACTTGTTGGTTGCTTTTTTTTTGGAAAAAAATCTATTTAAATCTTCTGCCTATTTTTTATCAGATTTTTTGTTTTATTTTGTTTTTTGTTTTTTTGTTTTTTTTTTTCTTTTTGCTATTGAGTTGTATGGGTTCTTTATGTATTTTGGATACTGTTACCTTATCAGATATATGATTTGCAAATACCTTCTAGCATTCAGTAGGTTACCTTTTCATTTTATTGATCATCCCTTTGCTTTATAGGGTTTTTTTTTATGTTGTCCTACTTATTTACTTATTTTTTGTTTTTATTGCTTTTGCTTTTGGTGTTAAATCCAAAATATTATTTCCAAGACCTACCCCAAGAAGTTTACCACCTCTGATTTCTTCTCAGAGTTTTATGGTTTTAATATGGGAAAAATTCAGTTCTTCTTGCTGACACAGTACAGAATTACAGATCAACAACTCCATTAGTGTGAAAGCAAAGTTTGTTAGTGGTGTGTTCTCATGGAAGAGAACAGGCCTTGCTGAGGTGAAAGTGAAAGGCATAGGCTTGGTGGCAAAAAGCAAGGGCAACAAAAAGCCTCAGGTCCTTTGTCTTGAAAAATTTATATAGTTGGTGGAATGAACTGAGGGAGTTACATATTGATTGGTGGGTAAAGGTGGTGCCCTCTCTCCCCAGGGTGGGCTGTAGGGAGCATGCGACTGCCCACACAAAAATATGTGTAGTGGGTCTATTAGTCCAAATTCTTATCATGCTCCAGATCACATTTGTACATCTTATTATAAAATAAATATGCAACAGGAGGCAATTAATTAAAGTTGAAGCAGTTACCCAGATTTATTTATGGGCTTTTTCTATAAGCCTTAGGGTCCCCCTCATAAAATAGATAGTGATGAGAGGTAGATAATTAACCAGCTGTTTTATGGGCTTTTTCTTTCAGCACTGTGGACCCCCTCCTCTTCCTCTTCTACACCTTGGGATGAATGCACATACAAGAACTTCAAGGACTGCCCTCCTCCTGTGCTATCATGGTGTTTCTTGTGATGTTGGAACACCTGGCAATATTATCCGACCAGACTCAGAACTGCTGAGTTAGTGGGTGAGATATGTCTCCCTCCTCCTCCCTGCCTTGGTTTACTTTCCATCCTACCTAACAATTTGAGATCTTGTATCCAAGTTTTTAATTTATACAGGGGTAGGCAAAAGTAGGTTTACAGTTGTAATACAAATGAATAATACAATAATTAATAAATAATGTGAAAATAAACTGTACTTTGCATACTCACAACTGTAAATGTACTTTTCCCCCAATCCTGTATTTACATATCCAAATCACAGATTCAGAACATTTTCTTCACCCCAAAAACATTCCTCGTGCCCTCTGCAGTACATCCCTCTCTACATCCTTGGACCTCGGACAACTACTGATCCGATTTTTGTCATTATAGATTAATTTATAGGTAATAGATTGATTTTCAAGAATTTTACATAAATGAAATAACACAGTATGTATACTATCATGACTGGCTTCTGTCACTCAGCTTGATTTTGAGAATCCACTTATTCTTGATGGGCAGTTGAGTTTTCCCAAGTTAGGGCTTTCATGAAGAATACGAATACAGTTGTTCACATTTATTTAAAAAGAAATACAAGGCCAATAAATAGGGGCTATAAAAATGGAGTCATTTGTCCTGAGGATAGTAAACCAAGTTTTAATTGCAGTATTCAACTTCTCCCAGAAATGTGAACTTTAAACAGTTAATCTGAAATTTCTTGATTAGCACCAGTATGGTAATCTGCATAATATTCTCTTACCCTGCCATTCTCTTATCCTCCTCCCCCAAAACCCCCAAAATAGATGACCTAGTTGGAAACAATCTTTTCTTTTATTTTGCAAATAACTCCCTTGCCCAACCCTCTTTCTGTGTATGAAACTTTCATTTTGTACAATTCCTAGGAGCGCCCTTCTAGTTACTAAATGGGGTGCTTCCTGATTCATGAATCACTGAATAAAGCCAGTTAAATCTTCAAATTTACTTGTTTGAATTTTGCTTTTTAACAGATTTGGGGACAGTGATTAAATCAATGGAAACCTCCAGCATAAGTGTGGTACCCACAAACCCCTTCGAGCTCTGTCTTTCTCACCATTTCTGGGCTGTCTGTAACTTCCTCTCAGCTGTGAGCTCCACTCCCTTTGCACTGATGCTTTGTATCTAATTGGCTTTCCTTTACAGGGCAGGTGAGCTTGAGCTAGTGGGCCACTTTCTCCCCAGAGCCAAGCCCCTAGCCTTCCAGACCGCAATTCCCAGGAGGCAGTAAGATCTCTTGGTAATCGTGGATACAGTGGAAAATGTTAGGTAGCTGAGGTGGCTAAGAAAGAACCCAGAGCCAGGAAACTCCAACTAAGGCCTTTTATTTGATGAGGACACTGCAGTCAGGGAGCTGGGTCTCAATGGAAGGTAGCCCCAAGGGACAGGGTAGAAGGGCTTTCAAGGTGTGTAGCAGACCCCTGGGGGAGGGTGTCACCCTGCTGATCTGCTCAGCAGGTGTCCTGGGTATCTGACCAGGGAGAGCCAATTCTGTAGAAAGCTCAAAGGAGAGGGGAAAGGGCAGTGAGGATTCGGCCGATTTCCAGCAGGATGCCGGCGTCTGTGCTTCTGTTGTTTCTGATACAGGGCATCTCATGGTCAGGTATTTAGCAGGTGATATATACCTTTTTTGTTCCAGCATAGGCGGTGGGTTAGGTCCATGTCCCAGTACATTCTAACAGAAAACTCTGGTCCTTGATTCTGTTCCCAGATTTCATGTTGGGCACTGTTGGTGTGGCGGCAGCTGCAATTTTCCATGCCCACAGCCCCACTGCTGGGATTTGCTGGTTCAATTCTTTCCCCCGTACAAGGTTCCATGGGAACTGTTGGTGGTACCCACAGGGCCTTTCCTTGGCCAGGATGCAGTAACATCTGTGCTTACTGCTGATATATTTAGCTGCACAGGTTTGTTTGTCTAGTTTTGTGCAGATGAAGACTAAGAGAAATGGGATCCTTTATATCCAAAAATTTGAGTGTGCCACCTTCTGGCACACCTGTTTAATAACTGTAACCCCAGAAACTGCAGATATTTAGCAAAATGACAAAGTATTAACAACACTCATTATAGAGAATGTCCCAATTAGATAAAATTGTTCATATAAAAAATACACTTGAGAACAAAGGATCCCAGTGGAACAAAAAGAAATGGGATGCCTACTTTCATTGGTATGCAGAAGCTTAAAAAAGACTTCACGACTCCAAAATACCTTCATTGAAGGATTTATTGCAAAAAGCTAATAATAAAAAATTGAAGATACGAAAGTTACCTAAAACAACACCTTAAGCCTCTTCATTACATACCCTCCCCCAAGTATCTATTATCAAAACTAATGGATCCAGAAATCAACATTTTAATAGTAATCAGCTGGGACACTGGAGAAGCCCTTGTCCTCAATAGCCTAGGCATATTCTCCAGTGCCTTCGTAAAGGAGGGCCCCATAGGAGCCCCTCTCAAAACTGATGGGTCTTGAGAGATCTTCTAGAAAAGAGCTAGATTATTGCCTTTAACAGCCAATAGGAAACTAAAAATTAACAGGCTTGTGTAGTGCTGTCAGAAATATTTACTCTTTGTCCTGGCTAAAACCTGACAAGATATTTGAAAGGATTTAATAGCCTTTAATCAGAAATTTGGTCAAATTGGATGCTGCTATTTAGACCCTGATAGGATTTTTTTTTTACACCTTTTTCCCTATGCTAAAACTATGTACCCAGAAGGAACGAAGGATTTTAACAATAGGTAGATACATCATTCCTTTGATATTATTCAAGCTACAATCCAGTTTTGGGGGAACTGAACGCAATGGTCTTCTTTTGCAAATCTCTGTATGGCCAGACATGTGACTCTACTGGTTCAAAGTTCATGTGCAAAAAATGACCCCTCATTGCCAGAATTTTGTCATCCTGGTGTTCTTGTAACATGGTAACAGTGTGCTCCAAAAATAGAGCAAGATGGGTAAACAATGTCTGTAAATTAAATGAACAGTCAGGACTATGGGATACAACCTTATGCTCATCCCTTGTTGTCCATGCTAGTATGACCAGTTACTGTAAGTCTTTCATGTCTTATGCTCAAGCCTATCATCAACAAGTTAAAGGAGCCTTTCCAGATCCAATTTAAAGGATCCTGTTCATTACAATCAAGAGCCTGATAATGGTAATCTGGAAGCATCATCAGAGGAAGACAGCCTATGAGCCCCATTGGAAGGGATCTTACAAAGTACTTCTGACTGTAGGAGGGTGCAGCCAGGGAGCCCCCAAAAGAAGGGTTCGTAATGGGATCCAGAACTCAAGGTGTCCAGAAAATATTAGAAAGATATATAGTATGTCCTCACCCTTCACCACAGGTGTGAGGTGGGGGAAGGGAACACATGGAACAGAGCCATTGAGAGCTGTTTTGCATAGCAACAGCTTTGCAGCTAACTTCTGGCATGGTCATTTAACACATCTATAACCTTTAACCAGTTTCATAGATATGTTAAATAGCTGTGGCCATGCTCTGAGCCAGACGGATGGAAGAACTTCCCCCCAGGATGTAACTGGGAGGCAAATCCCCCTGGTTACAGCACCTGTGTGAGAGCTTGCAGATGATTGGCTCCATGACATGGGGCCACCCCTGCGCAAACTCATGATGGCAGCCCAGTAAAGCTGGAAGGATATTTAAATCCACACTTGGCAGCCATTGAAGAGAGGGAGCTATGTGGCTGTGGCAGTGGAGAAAGAAGCACAGGGCTGCAGCCATGTAAGGAGAACCACGCACCTTTGGCAGAGTGGGGGAGGCCCCCCCCACCCGTAGCTATGAGAAGAATCACCACGTGGCTTTAGCAGAGAACCACCACGAAGCTTTAGCCGGAGATCCCAGAAACACAGCTGATGGTGTTGGGAACTGAGGGAGACCTACCAGCCGAGCACAGATTACTGGGAAGAACCAAGGACTGCCTGAGCCATGGACTTCTACTTCTTTTCCTGAGATATGGTACCCCGGACCAGGCAAAGGGAGGAAAGAAGGACTGTGTGTGTTTGTAGGTGTTTTAAGGGGCTTTGGGATTTTAATGAAGACATTAAGTCATTACTCTTAAGTCTCTATAACTTGAATAAATAACTCCTTTTCTTTCCACAAGTCTCTAACATGGAGAGCTATAATTCTCTGGTGAAGGAAAGATGAACCTAGTACAGGGGGACCCCAGGAGAAATGGGAGTAAATTTGGTAGCACTGTGGGACTCTCTTCCCTGGTGGTCAATCGGGGAAAATCATGGGAGACCACATGTGCAGTAGCTTTAAAATAATACAACTACTTGTACACGCTCAGTAAAAGCCCACCAAAACTAGCCAAGAACGATCTGCCCCATAAGAATAGAGCCCCTCCAGCCCATGAGGTCAATCTCTGCTTGGAGTTGGCCTGCTCCCATGTTCTCTGCTATAAACTCTGGGGGTTTGGTTCAATTCTTTGCTCTGACCACCAACAACCTGGTTTCCTGTGCCCACCTGTGACATGACCACTGACACTGATACAAAACTAGCAGACATTGAGCTGTGGATGCACTTATCTGGCTCTACCTGACTTCTGTTCTTCTACAGATGCTGGAGACCTCCAAATCAAATTGATAAGGAAAGGGAGTAGCAAACATCAATGTGGAGTACTTCTGCCCAAAACAAAGGATCAAGTTTTACCCTTCACTATATATGAAACACTTTCTCTTTCTTTTCCTTTCCTTTCCTTTATGCCAGTACCGGCCTGGAAAGATAATGCCATCGTGCATCTCCCAAATCAGTGTTAAGTGGGCTGGTGGGGTGGGAGGGAAAGAGGAGAAGGGTAACCTTTCATATTGCTGAAATTATCATCAAAGATTCCAATCTATATGTAATTATCTAGCTCATATTTGCCCCCACTCACTAAGAGTTCTCAACAGTAGCACCAATTTTTATAAGGCATTTAGAATGACTGTTTCAGGCTAGGAGAATTTCCTCCCATATGCATAAAAAACCTGATGGACCCCTAGCTTTAATGGGCAAATGCAATGATGAGTCTATTCACAGTACCACCTTAATGCAATACCTTATTTTCAAACCATAAGACACATCTAAGTTTTAGAGGTTTTAAAAAATTTTGAAGCAAAAAATGTGGTAAAATATTTAATAACATAAATAACATAATATTTCACCAATGTAAATGTAAACAAAACTCAACAGCAGCATTAACAACCATTATTCCTCCCAAATTTGGGGTGGGGGGAATGCATCTTATAGTCCAGAAAATATGATAATTTGTGCCCAGTAGGATTTATCGTTCTTGCGGTTATCATCCTCCAAATAGCTGGCACACAGCTCAATGTCCCTTAGATTATGTAACTGTTACCCTAACTTCACAAATGAACGAGGATTCCTCATTGGTTGACTTCCCTGAATTTACATTGTTTAGTTAGAAAGGACTTACCAGGAGGCTTTCATGGTTTAAATTTAAAAAGGACCTTTGGCAGGTCCCTATTTCTCTGGTTAGGAAAAAATGCAAATGAGGCTAGAATAAGGAACCACTCCCTAGCTCTTAAAAATATTGCAGAATCTGTTCTTAAAGCAATAGCTACCTCCTGCCCCAGTCCCCAAATCCTTAGATTCTCTGGCCAAAGTCATTCTTTATTTTTTTAAAATATATTTTATTGATTATTCTATTACAGTTGTCCCATTTCCCCCCTTCATTCCCCTCCACACTGCACACCCTCTCCCACCCACATTCCCCCCCTTTAGTTCATATCCATGTGTCATAAGTTCTTTAGCTTCTACATTTCCCATATGATTCTTGCCCTCCCCCTGTCTATTTTCTACCTACCATCTATGCTACTTATTTTCCATACCTTTTCCCCCTCTCTTCTCCTCCCACTCCCCAGTTGCTAACCCTCCATGTGATCTCCATTTCTGTGTTTCTGTTTCTATTCTAGTTGTTTTCTTAGTTTATTTTTGTTTTTGTTTTAGGTATGCTTGTTAATAATTATGAGTTTGCTGTCATTTTACTATACATGGTTTTTTAAATCTTCTTTTAGAGCTTGGTGATGATGAACTCCTTTAACTTGACCTTATCTGAGAAGCACTTTATCTGCCCTTCCATTCTAAATGAAAGCTTTGCTGGATAGAGCAATCTTGGATGTAGGTCCTTGCCTTTCATGACTTGGAAGACTTCTTTCCAGCCCCTTCTTGCCTGCAAGGTCTCTTTTGAGAAATCGGCTGACAGTCTGATGGGAACCCCTTTGTAGGTAACTGTATCCTTGTCTCTTGCTGCTTCTAGGATTCTCTCCTTCATTTTAATCTTGACTAATGTAATGATGATGTGCCTTGGTGTGTTCCTCCTTGGGTCCAACTTCTTTGGGACTTTCTGAGCTTCCTGGACTTCCTGGAAGTTTATTTCCTTTGCCAGATTGGGGAAGTTCTCCTTTATTATTTGTTCAAATAAATTTTCCACTTGTTGCTCTTCCTCTTCTCCTTCTGGTACCCCTATAATTTGGACATTGGAGTGTTTGAAGATGTCCTGGAGGTTCCTAAGCCTCTCCTCATTTTTTTGAATTCTTATTTCTTCATTCTTTTCTGGTTGTATGTTTTTTCTTCCTTCTGGTCCACTCCATTGATGTGAGACCCAGCTTTCATTCCATCACTATTGGTTCCCTGGGCATTTTCCTTCATTTCACTTATTGTAGCCTTCATTCTTTCATCTAATTTACTATAAAAATCAACCAATTCTGTGAGCATCCTGATCACCAGTGCTTTGAACTGTGCATCTGATAGGTTGGCTATCTCTTGGTCGCTTAAAAAACTGCGGGGCTTTCAATTCTGTTTGAGCCATCTTTTTTCCCCCCTTTGGTCTGGTCATGCCTGTTATGTTGAGGGGCAGAGCCTTAGGTGTTCACCACGGAGGGGCACCCCAGTTGCTGGGTTATGATGCTGTTATGTGGTGGCAGGGTCCAAGAGGGAACAATGGCGCTTGCTCCGCTCTCTATGGGACCTCAGTCCCTTCCGCTGCTTCCCCGAGCAAACTGGGCCACTCTGGTGCCAATTCCCATATGGGTGGCCTTGTGCACACCGTGGGACTTTCCAAGGACCTCTCCTGTGAGGGTGGGATTCTCTCCCTGCACCTAAACCCCCACAGGTGTTTTCAATTAGTGCCCCAAGGCTCTATTTTCCAGTGCTGTGATCCTGGGTTGTGTGCAGTGCCCTGCTTTACAATTGCTGCCTCACTGGGTCTGCCAGTTGCCACCCCTTGGCCAGGGTCTGCCAGCTGCCACTTGCGTCCTCAGGGTCCACCCGCTGTGGTCTTGTGCACCCCGGATGCCTTATGCGCCCGGTCCCAATGCTCTCTGCTCTCTGTGCCACAACACGTGCCCTGCTGCCCAACTCCGCCCCTCCTACTGGTCTGGATGAATGGGTCTATTTTAACTTCTTGGTTGTTCTACTTCCATTCAGATCAATTTTCTGTCAGTTCTGCTTGTTATTCTGTTTCTAAATTGTTATTGTTTCTATCTTGGTTGTGCAAGGAGGCACACCTCCATCTTGGCTAGAAGTCCTGGCCAAAGTTGTTCTTGATGATAACATCATCACCTTCTATTATCTTTTACCTGAGCAAGGAGATGTCTGGTGTGGCCAACACCACCTGCTATGGCTGGTTCAACACTTCTGGAGAAGTTTAAATGCGTGTTCACAGCTGCTAACTACTAAGCAAATGATCTCCTTAGGATGGGGGTACCTGGGAGGGAAAAGAAAGTGAGTCTTGAAAGCTGTGAACCTGGGGACATGGCCTGTGAGAGTGCCAAGCTTCAGCAGGATGCCGTGACCTAGGAATAGCACCAAAGGATCAATAAGAGCTGCAAGAACTAGAGAGAGACAGCTGAGAGTGGCACTAATGACTTAGTTTTTGTCATATCTCTCAGGCTGAGAGTTTGATCAGAATGGGGAAATTGTTAAAAAAGAAATAACAGGCCCAAAATGGAGTCATTTGCCCCCAAGACAGCAAACCAAGACCTAATTGCTATATCCAACCCCTCCTACAAATGGGAAATTAATAGTTAATCTAAAATTTCCTGATTAGCACTAGTGAAATAATTTGTGTAAGACCCCTGCCATCACTTCCCCCTCAAAAAAAGAGAACCTGGCCTGAAACAATGCTTTCCTTTGTTTTGCAAAAGCTCCCTTGCCCCACCCTCTGTCTGCCTATAAAAACCATCCATTCTGTTCAATCCCTCGGAGTGCCTTTCTACTTACTACATGGGATGCTGCCCAGTTCATAACTTATCTAATAAAGGAAATTAGGCATTCAAATTCACTCAGTTGAATTTTGTTTTTTTAACATTCTTATGCAAATATCCTGGTACACATGTGCATAGATGTCTCTAGGGTTTGTACATAGGGTCATGGGAGATACTTATCTTCTGTTTTATCAGAGAAAGTCAAACTAGTTTCCAAAGGGGTTGTCCCAAATTAAATACCCACAAACATGTATGACAATTTCCACTGCCTTGTATCTTTGTTCAATTCTTGGTATTTTCAGACTTTTTAATTTTTGCCATTCTGGTGTATGTCTAATGGTGTTCTATTTGTGGTTTTCATTTGTATTTCCCTGATTACATGTTTTTATAGGCTTATTGACTAATTACCTGTATTATAAAGTGCCTATTAAGTCTTTTCACAGCTTTTAAATGGGATTGTCCTTTTTTTTTTGATATATAGGAGTTGTTTATGTATTCTGATTACTAACAGGTTTTTAGTCAATTGTGTGCGTTACAAATATCCTCTCCTCTGTAGCTTTTCTTTTTGTTCTTTTTCCTGTATCCTCTGATTAACAGAAGTTTCTTCAAGAAGGAACTCTTACCTTTTGCAACAGCATGGATGGATCTGGAGAACATTATGCTAAGCCAGTCAGAGAAAAAGAATTATCATATCATTTTACTCATATGTGGAATCTAATGAACAAATTGAGCTGACAAGCAAAATAGAGACAGACTCATAGATAGAAAGCAGGCTAACAGCTTTGTGGGGAGAGCTTGGGAGGTGTTGGGGTAGAATGAGCAAAAAAGAAAAACCCATGGACATGGATAACAGTGTGGTGATTAAAGGGGAGTGGGTAGATGGAGGTGGAAGAGGGTATGGGGGGAATAAATGGTGATAGAAAAAAGAAAATTAGATTAATGAATGAGTAAATAAATACATAAGTAAGCATCGATTTTTTTCCTTTATGATTAGTGTTTTTATAGTCCCTCCAGCCAAAATCAAGAAGATATTCTTCTCTAAAATATTTTTTTCCTTTCACATTTAAGTACTATCTAAAATTTTTCTGTGTGTGATGGATGTTCCAAATAGTTTCTTTTAGTGTGAATACCCAATGTTCCCAGCACTGTTCATTAAAAATATATCTATCCTTGCTCCGACATACTACCTCTATCATAAGTCACCTGTCCATGGATGCATGGATTTGCTTTGAGGCTCTCTGTTTTGCCATTTGTCTGCTTACTACTATCCCTACGCCAGTACTACACAGCCTGTTTGGGGCTTACCAAGAACTCTTAAAGTCTGATTAAACAAGTTCTCTTGCTTCTGTGTCTTGATTATTCTTTGCTTATCAAATTTGACAAATAGATTTTTTGAGTTTTTTCAAGATTTTATTTAATTTCAATGTCTGAGGGGAAGAAGGAGGAGATAATGGGGGGGTGGAAGGGTTTTCAGGAACTACTATAAAGGACACATGGACAAAACCAATGGGAATGGAAGCAAGGGAGGGAGGTGGGTTTGGCTGGTGTTGGGGGGAGTGGGGGTGGTAAATGCAGACAACTATAATTGAACAACAATAAAATAATTTTTAAAAATAAAATAAAAAATAAATATTTTATTTAGTTACTTTTACAGAGGGGGAAGGGAGAGAGGGAGAGAAACATAGATATGAGAGAAACATTGATTGGTTGCCTCTCATATGCACCCTGTTGGAGGCCCACAACCCAGGCATGTGCCCTGACTGGGAATTGAACTGGTGACCTTTCTATTTGTGGGACGTGGCCAACAAACTATGCCACACCAGTCAAGGTGATTTTTTGAGTTTTCACTGCTGTTAAATTAAATCTATGAATTCAATTCATAAACAATGAAAATGTTCACAAAATCATGCCCTCCATTTTATAAATATGGGAAGACTCTCCAATCATTTATGTCTTCTTTAATGACTTTCAATAAAGTGCTAAAGTTTTCTTCATGGTGGCCATGCTCACCTGTTTATCTTTTAATAGACATACTCCTTGGCACTTAGTGTGATATTTTTAGTTTAATTTCATGTCTAATGAGCTGCTACTATTATCTAGAACTATAATTTATTCTGTATTTTGATTTTATCCCCAGTATAAATCCTAAACTCTCTTGTTAATTCTACTAACTTATCAATATATTCTTCTATATCTATATACCTACACAATCATGTCATCTGAAACAAGTGATAGCTTTATGTCTTCCTTTCCAATTTTTGCACCATTATATTTGCCTTATTATATTGGCTAGGATTTCAGTACGACACTGATTAGAAGTTATATTTCCTATTGTTTATTTCTGATCTCAGAAAAGATTCTGATGTTTGACCATCACAAATAATGTTTGTGGTAAGTTTTTATAAAATCATTATCAGATTAAGTACATTTCTTTTTATTCCTAGTTTAAGGCATTTTAATTATTATTATAAATTAATATTGACCATTATCAAATGACTTTCTATATCTTTTGGGACAATAATACATTTTTCGATGTTATCCCATTAATGTGGTAAATTATATTAATTGTATTTCTAAAGCTTTCCAACTTTATATTTCCAGTATAAAGGCAACTTGCCCTTGATCCTTTTTATATGTGATTGGATTTGGCTAGTTAAATATTTGGTTTCAGATTTTGGAATTTATGTTCATGAGTGAGATTGTCTGGCAGCTCTTCTTTTGTACTGCCCTACTCTAGTTTGGGTATCCAATATATATTAGCTTCTGATAATAAGTTGAGCAAATGCTACTCTTTCTTCAATTTTCTGAGAGAGTTTGTGTCACACTGAAACATAGTTCTGTATTCAATGTTTGATAGATCTAGCTAGTACAGCCACCTGAACCTGGGGATTTCTTGTAAGGAGATTTTGACTACTGATATTATTTCTTTAGTAGTGTATTACTACAGAAGGTTACTTTTTCTCTTTGAATCAGTTTTGTTTATTTTTTTTCTAGGAAATTGTTTATTTCATCTAACTTTTCAAATGCACAGACATAAAGTTGTTTATAAAATATTCTTGGTATCATTTTAATGTGTGGAAGATATGTAGTAATGACTCCATTTCTTTATCTGTACCTTTATTTTCCCTCTATTGCCCCCCACCAACACATCTCTCTCATGCATGTACGAAGTCTTACCAAGGTTTCTCAGTTTTATTAGTCTTTAGAAGAACTATCTTTTGGCTTTGTTGAGCCTCTCTTTTACATGTCTTTTTTTAGTTTACTAATTTCTGTTCTTATATTTATTTCTTTCCTGCTACTTTCTTTAAGTTTGTTTTGTTATTGTTTTTCTAACTTTCTGAAATTGAAGATTCATCCATTGATCTTCAGATGTTTTCTTTTATGATCTACTTACTTAAGGCAGTAAATTTCCCTCTAAAAACTGCTTTAACTGCAGCATTTCCATTATTATTCAGTTCATGCTTACTAGATTCCATTATGATTTCTTTTAAAAAAAGATTTTATTTATTTTTAGAGAGGTGAAGGGAGGGAGAAAGACAGGGAGAGAAACATCAATGTGTGGTTGCCTCTCAAGCACCCCCTGCTAGGGACCTGGCCAGTAACCCAGGCATGTGCCTTGACTGGGAATCAAACCAATGACCCTTTGGTTTGCAGGCTGGTGCTCAATCCACTGTGTTACACTAGGCGGTCCCATTATGATTTCTTATATGATTCATGAGTTATTTATAAATGTGCTTCTTAGTATCTAAACATTGTAAATTTTCTAGTTTTCGTTTTTTCTTTTTAAACCATTTTTTAGCTCAATTACATTGTGGTCAGAAAACATGATCTTCATGATTTCCAGTTTTTAGATATTTAGTGACTTCTTTATGATTTAGTGTATGGTAAAATTTTTAATGTGTTCATTATGCTCTTGAAAAGGAAGTACTTTCTATAGTTGTTGGGTACAGTGTTCTATGTATGTTCATTATCCTAAATCTGTTACGATGTTAGTTATCATTTAAATCCTGGATTTTTTGTATTGTTTTCTATCAATTATGAGAGAAAAAATTGCTTTAATTTTATTTTATTGATTATGCTATTATAGTTGTCGAGAGTTTTCCTCCTTACCCCCTCCACCCCACACCCCCACATTCCCTCAGGGAATCCCCACACTATTGTTCATGTCCATGGGTCATGCATGTAAGTTCTTTGGCTACTCCATCTCCTATACTGTACTTTACATCACCATGGCTGTTCTGTAACTACCTATTTGTACTTCTTAATCCCCTCACCTCTTCACCCATTCCTTGACTCATGCTTCCCATTTGGCAACCATCAAGATTATCTCTGTATCTATGATTCTGTCTCTGTTCTTTTTGTTTGCTTAGTTCAATTTTTAGATTCAGCTATTGATAGATATGTATTTTTACCATTTTATTGTTTATAGTTTTGATTTTCTCCTTTTTCTTAAGTAAGTCCCTTTAACATTTCATGTAATAATGGTTTAGTAATGATGAACTCCTTTAGTTTTTTCTTGTCTGGGAAGCTCTTTATCTGCCCTTTGATTCTAAATGATAGCTTTGCTTCTTGAAAAAGAACAAAGTAGGAGGAATCACAATACTTGATATCAAACTATATTACAAGGCCACTGAAATCAAAACAATCTGGTACCAGCATAAGAGTAGACACACAGATCAATGGAAGAGAATAGAAAGCCCAGAAATAAATCCATGTCTCTATGGTCAATTAATATTTGACAATGGGAGCAAAAGCATAATATGGAGTAAAAATAGCTTCTTCAAAAAATGGTATTGGGAAAACTGTAATGGTACATGCAAAAACATGAAACTAGACCCCCGACTTACAACATATACCAGAATAAATTCAAAATGGATAAAAGACTTAAATGTAAGCCATGAAACCATAAAAGCCCTAGAGGAAAACATAGGCAGTAAAATTTCAGATATCCCCCACAGCAATATTTTTGCCAATATATCCTCTAGGGCAGGGGTGTCAAACTCATTTTCACCAGAGGCCACTTCAGCCTCTTGGTTGCCTTCAAAGGGCCAAGTATAATTTTAGGACTGTATAAATGTAACTACCCTTAACAGCTGAGCAAGAGCTTGGTGCTGCTGCTGGGTAGAAACAAGGTGCCAGGCCAGATGAAACAAGGTGGAGGGCCAGATTCAGCCTGCGGGCCTTGTGTTTGCCACCTGTGCTCTAGGGCAAGGGAGATAAAGGGAAAAAAATAAACAAATGAGACTACATCAAATTAAAAAGCTTCTGCATGGCTAAAGAAAACATCATCAAATGAAAAGGGAACCAACCCTATGGGAAAACATATCTGCCAATAATATCTTGGACAAGGGTTTGATCTCCAAATATATAAAGAATTCATATAACTCAACACTAGGAAGAAAAACAATCCAATTAAAAAAATGGGCAAAGAAACCTGATTTGTGTGGCTCAGTGGATTGAGCATTGGCTAGCGAACCAGAAAGTTGCTGGTTCGATTCCTGGTCAGGGCACATGACTGGGCTGAGGGCCAGGTCCCCAGATGGGGGTGTACAAGAGTCAACCAATCTATGTTTCTCTCACACATTGATGTCAGTGTTTTTCACCTCTTCACTCATTTGAGAGGGAAGAAAGTTGTCCTTATTCTTTGACATAGTCATTTTATCTGTATACTTACTACTTTATTCTTTATGTCTTCTTAAACTGTACAACTTCTCTATAGGATCATTTTCTGTCTGTCTGAAGTACATGCACTAGAATTTCTTTTAGTGAGAGTCTGCTCTTGGAATATTCCCTCAGTTTTGGTTTATTTGCCCTTTTCTTAACAGATACAAATTCTGTGGTGACAATTACTTTCTCAGTGCATCGAAGATATTGTTCCACTGTCCAACAGCTTTCCTTACTACGTTGAGAAGTCAAACAACAGGCTGTTATTCAAACAAGCTGTTTGAATGCAATTGGTCAGTTTTTACTTTGCCTTCTTTTAAAATCTTCCTTTTGTCTTTTGAGTTATGAAGTTTTATTAGAACGTATCTACTTCCGGATTTCTTTTTATTTATGTTGCTTGGGTTTTGTTAAGCTTCTGAAGTTGGTATATGGATGTTTCTTTTTCAATAGCAGTAAATTATCTGCTATTATCTCTTCATATGTTGCTTCAGCAAATTTTCCTTTCCTCTCCTACTGTAACTCTGATGAATTAATTAGGTATTCCCATGCTATCCTTCTTGTCTTTTAATTTTTCACCTGCATTCCTCAGCTTGTTTCCTCTAGAATTTTTTTCTGTTCTCTTTTGTAATTCAGTAAGATAGCTTTACCTATGTTTAATCTGATGTTAATATTTTACTGAGTTTTCAATCTGTTATTAATTTTTATTTGTTCTATTGGGTCTCTCCAAATATTTTTAATTTTATGTTTTTGTAGATGTTTTAAAGTATGTGTTTTATCTTTTAAAACATAATGAGCATATTTGTTTTATAGACAGGTAATGCCAATATCCAAATTTTGTGTATTTGTTTCTGTATATGTTGTTTCCTTTTGTGCACAATTATCTTTGACTTTGTGCTCCTCACTGACCTTGACTTTATAGAAATACTATAGCCAAAATGAAAATGCCTTTCTATAAAGAGGAGTTTTACTGAGAAAAGTTTAAATCAAGTTCATGACAAGAGGTTCCCTAGATGACCCAAGGGACATGAATTCAAGCTGCAAATCTACTTTAGATAAAGCATTTCAAGCTGCTTCATCATAACCCTGAAGGTATACCCTTTAGAAGCTAGCTTAATTTCTGAAGAATTCTAATTATAGTCTCCCATAGGGCAGGTCTGAGAGTCCATCAAAAACAAGAGTCAAGTTTGCCAGAAGTGGAAGTGCTTTCAAAATCATCTTGCATGTCTTCCTCTCTCCCTTTAGCTGTCAATTCTTTACTATTTTGTCATCTCTTTATTGATTTTTGGAAATTATTTTTCACCCATTATTTTTGGTCAATTTTTAGAGGGAAAACTGATACAAATCATCTAGGCCACCATATTCCCCCCAAAATAAAGCACATAGCATTAGCCTCTTAATTACCAGAAGTGTTTTCTTCTACACAAATATAGAACAGAACATTTAAAAAAGAGTATCAGTCAACTACAATGAAGTTTCTTTAAAAAAAAAAAGTTCACATGGTTTAAGATTCCTAACTAAACAACTTACTAGATGTGAGACCTTGGCAAGTTGTTTAACTTAGATAAGTTTTCTCATCTATAAAAAGGGATAAATAATGTTAATAATTGCCATGACTGGTGTGACTCTGTTGGTTGGGCATCATCTGCAAAGTGAAAGGTCGTCGGTTTGACTCCCAGTCAGGACACATGCCTGGGTTGTGGGTTCAGTCCCTTGTCAAGGCATGTTCAAGAGGCAACCAAGCAATGTTTCTCTCACACATCAATGTTTCTCTTTCTTTTTCTCCCTGCCTTCCCTTCTCTCTAAAAATAAATTTAAAAAATCTTTTTAAAAATGTTAATAATCTACAGATTTCTTGTGTAGAACACCAAATGAAATAATTAGTGTATTAGAATGTTGCAAGTTGTGAAGTGCCATTAAAATATTTGTTATATCAAAATCCTCATCTACTTATTTGATGGTGTTATTTTTGACTTATCTTTATGAGGATTTAAGTAAGTTGAACAAGCCATGTGTTATTATCCATCACCCTATTTATCTCTCAAGAGCAAGGTTTCTATGACAATTTTTGATAGGGTATATGACATCTGAGGAATAAAACCCAATGTTGGCTTTTAGAGGGACTCCCTAAAAGTCTTAGCTCACTTCTTCATTCATACAAGGCAAAATCTATAGGACTCTTAGGGAAAAGACAAATCAGCCCCTGTTAGGATAATGTCTTTGTTTAAATCTGAAAAGTAAATTTATTCCTGTAGGATATAGAAATGACGTGCCAGATTACTCACTGTATTAATTTCCTAGAGTTGCTTTAACAAAGTTTCACAAACTCTGTGGTATACAGGGTCCAGCAGAAGTAACACTGTGTTAGTGCGGTTGGCAGGTGAGTGAGTGTGGTGGGTGCAATCACTTATAGTTTTAATTTGAACATTTCACCTAAAATATCATACGAGGTGCTTCAGTGCGATATTGTAATGTTACAGAATTACATGCTTATGCTTGTGTAATAAAAGATTTTGTAATAAAAAAGGGTGTTATCTGTGCTGGACCCTGTATTGTAGTAACTGCGACAAAAAAAGAACAGGCGTTGTGAGAGAGAATGAGTGCTGGAGATGCACAGGGCTGGTAACCCCCATGACAGCTGTCATCATGACTTGTTCTGATTGTCCCATCCCTGTGGCTTTTACTCCTTAGCCATCAACACATCTTTTGTCTGACAGCATTTCTCTCTGAACCACCACCCTCACAGGGACAAACTCCAGGTTTGACTTCACTTCTCTCTCTCCTGGTCTGCTGACTTAGCATGGCATGAGTCATTCTTGCTCTGAGAAACAAAGTTCTGAGGAAAAATGAGCCAACAAACAGGTGACAGAAAAATAAAACTCCTAACGTAAGGGATTTGGAGCATGTAGGGGTGGAAAAATCACTCTGGATTTATCAGATGAACCTGATCCAGATAAAATACTCTGCTTAGATGAACAAACAGAGAGTGAAGTAAATAAAAGTACATTCTGAGTACAGTCTGAAACAGTGGCATGGAAATGCCTCCTACACTTGAGAAAGGCCCTCATGGTTGTAATAGAAATCTTGTCACGAAACCAAACCTAAATATATGGATTGTGACAAAAATAGGAGACAGATATGCTGCTAATTAATCCACATTTTCTCTATCACCATGGTCTGGAAAATGAACCGTTATATTCTCATGGCTTCAGGATCATAGAAGTCCTGAAAGGACATCCTAGTGTCTTCCTCAAGCTCAGGCCCTGGAATTTACAATCAAACCTCTCTGCTCTACCAGCTGCATGATCTTAGGTAGGCTGTTTAACTTTACTCTGTCTCAGTTTCCTCGTGTGTAAAATGTGTGATAATAATGGACCTCCTATAGCTTTTTAAATGCTTAATATAGAAAAAGCATTATAATTTTATAATATATAATTTTTCCAGCATCCAGTTTAGTGCTGAGAACATATTAGCTGCCCAATAAATATTTTATTGTTTGATTAGCTGTGCCTTTATTATTGGGGCCTCTCTCAAATAGAGAGGATGGATGTCTGAGATGAATGGGTAGGTGATCTCTGCAGCCCCATGGAGGCGCTCAAAGGCCTGGTGATCGGGTCTATAAAGAATGACCCCGAGGCATTCCAAGACAGCTGAGCCCAGCCAAGCCCCAAGCATGGGAAAGACTTCCTCCACTTACCTGGTCCAGGTACCTTGCTGGACCTATTTATCTTCTACCTTCCTAGGCAGACACAGTCACAGAAGCAGAGAGCAATTTGAATATTCTTTTTTAAAAACTAAATATATACAAAGAACTGGGTAATGTTTATTAACATTCATAGTCAAGCTTAGCTAAAAGGAAAACTCAAGCTGGCCCGAGAGGCTTTGCCTACCACTGGCTCATCGTGCAAAATTACACAGCATTAGCTTTCCCCAGCAGCCTGCTGACCCAGTCCCAGGCCCCACACCTGAGCTCTCTTTCCTGTCCAGAGCTCTGTCCTATGCCCTAGTGGTCTTCAGTCAGCTCACATGTTGTAAATTTCCCAATGGAGCAGCAGAAACTGTCTTCTCTATTTTGTCATCTGCTTCACCCCCCCAGGAGCAACATGCCAATTTGTGAACTGTGAGAGGATGAGGTGGAGACCTGTCTGCAAGTCCACTCCTCTGGGTGCTTCCCGAGTGTTTAATGGAAGCTTCAGCTCTGCAGGGACTATGCTCATGGGGATCTGACACCTGGGTAAAAGGGGGATCCCTCTGAACTGCATTGTGTCCCAAACTAGCCTATCACACTGAATAAGAAGGGATTCTCAGGGAAGAAGAGACCCATTCTATATATCTCTCTACCTGAGAGGATACAATTCATTCCGGAAATTCTGGTGAAAAATTTTATGGATCCAATGAATTAAAATATTGAAAATTCAAGGAGATATGCCTTAACCACAAAGAAAAATAAGGCCAGAATTTTTCTTCTCAAAGGAGACTGAGCCACTGTTTGGAAAGGATATTTGATGTTTGTGATTATGGTTTTCTTATTAATCACCTGGCAATCATCTTAAAAATCAAGAATATGGACACAATTAAACACTCAGATGTGAACTTGGTACATCACAGTTAAGGTCAATACTGCGACAGTAAAATGGTTACTCTTGGGTTGACAGCTGTGGGGTAAAGTCAGAAAAAAATATTATTTCCTGAAAGCTAGAGACTAGGCTCTCTCTCTGTCTAATCCCAGACCACATTATCCTAACAAATAAGGAAGCTGCACTTATTAACAGGAGCTTAATAAGATTGCAGCCCCCATTAAATATCCTGAAGACACTGGCCGCTTTCCTCTCCAGCAGTAGCTGCTGTGAGTATCTCAGGGTCATTTCCTGCTCTTCCTTGACTACTTGCTGCAGCCTGTGGACATGGCTGACCAGGGCACTGAGCCACCAGTCATCTTTCTTCCAGCACACGGAGATGAGAGCAGCGCCATTTGCAAGAAAGACAATTTTGTTTTATTTTGTCTAATGTGGTTCTGAACAGCACAAGCTGTCTCTGTTCTGAGGCTAGAGAATTTAATTTCCTCTCTTGCCTGTGGAAATGGGCTCAGCATATGAACCTCTTTAATCACAGAACATTACATTCATTTGACAAAGGTGGCTAACCAGCGAGCCCTCCCTGGGCCACACCAGACAGCAGCACTATTGCTTCTCACTGGGCCTAGGCCCAGCCTCAGCATACAGAGCTCTTGGCAGCCCCACCAAGATGTGTATTATTTTTTCAGAAGGAGAGGAAAACACATTACTATTTTAACAGTTGTCACCAGAATACCACAGAAGGAAGAGAATTTGTTTCAGCAACAGTAATGCACATTCATTTCGATGCTCTTTAGTACTATGTTCAAATTCCTCTCTGCTTATTTCTACCCCTTCAGTAAGTATCTAGTCTAGACAACCATCTTGTATTCATTAAGCCTTGGGGAATGAAGGAAGAAAGGTGGTGGCTGGGGTAGAGGATCAGAGCTGCAGATGCTGAAGGACGGTAGAAACCAGGAAATGGTGAAAAGGCAAGTACAGTGTAGATAAACTCAGAGAGAAATGGACACAAGGGTAACCCTGCAGAGGAGGGGACAGGGAATGGGAAAACAGGCAGATGGAGATAGAGACCTTGGAGCTGTTATATGGAAAGAGGCTTTCCAAAAGATGCATACAGACTGGGAGATATTGTTTGATAACAATCTTACTGTGCATGAACATTGTGACACCGCAAATAAAAATGAGCCAGCTCAGGCAAGTAATAGTCTAAATTTACCATATGCATTGGTCAAATCACTTCTGGGAGCCCAGATGAAAGGGAAGGCTGGCAAACAGAGCACATGTGAAGGGAAGCAGACAATGTGATGAGAGTCTCTAAAACTTGACTATGAGGAACTGCTGAAGAACTGAATGCTTGGCTTTGGGAAGGGGATGCTGCTGGGGGATAGCTGAAAAGCCATCATGAAAAAGAATAAGGAGACTTATTCTGTATTGTCCTGGAAGAAGGAAGTATGAGTTGCAAGATTTCAGCTCAATATATTAAACAATATATTTGACTCAATTAAGTTCAGCAATATATATATGGTGCCCATTATGTGCTAGGAGCAGTTTTTTTGGCTCTAGGGATAAAGCAGTAATCAAAATGACAAAATCTCTAAATTCAAAAATTTTGCATTTTGTAAGAGTAGACAGTAGCACATAAATATATATGTCAGGTGATTTATCCTAAGGAAAAAAATACAGCAAGTTATCAGCACCAAATTATTAAGAATGAAATTTTAGAACTTCGGTCAAGATGGTAACATAGGTAAATGCAGTACTCGAATCCTCCCACAACCACATCAAAATTACAACTAAACTACAGAAAGACCATCATTCAGAACCACCTGAAATCTAGCTGAATGGAAGTTCTATAACTGGGGATTTAAAGAAGAAGCCATGTTCAGACTGGTAAGAGGGGTGGAGATTACGAAGCGCCAGGTCCCGCACCCATGTATGGTAGTTTAAAATCAGGAGGGATATCTCCACTGTGTAGGTCTCCCCTGCGGAGCGAAGCATCCCACACCTACACCAGGCCTCCCAGCCCAGGGTTCCAGAGCCAGGAAGCAAAGTTCCCACAACTTTTGGCTGTAAAAACCAGTGAAGATTGTGGCTGAGTGATATAGAGTGCCCATAGATTCCTAGGCAGTTCCTCTTAAGGGGCCTGTTTATGGACTTACTCGGACTCACTCCCTCTGAGCTCCAGTGCTGGGGCAGCAGCTTAAAAAGAAGCAGGGACATATGGGGAGGAACTGAATTCTGGCATCAAGGAGAGAGCTGAGTGGGCAGCTTTTTGCTAGACAAAAGTGATAGCGGAGGCCACTGTTCCTTTTCTGAGACCAGCTCACCCCAACCATACTCCCCCACCCCCTATAACACACACACACACACACACACACACATCCAAGAGGCAGGTGCCATATCTGAGTCCTTATCAACCTGGCTTACACTGTTTACCCTGTCCTGGTGATTTCCTGAGACCCAGCCCCACCCAACTTGCAGACCCACTCAAGCTTTCCAGTAGCTTTCCCATACAAATGGCCTCTCTTGCCTCATGTTTCAGACTTCTGAAAATCTCTCAAACAAGTAGCATTTGGCTTCTCTTATGCCATGCCCCTTGCTAAGTGGCCCTAGGCCTGGCACTAGTGGCAGCTGGCCTTGCTCCTCACCTTAGCCTTAGTTCTCAGCTTAGCTTCATCTTGTGCTCCAAGCCCAGCACAAGTAGCAGCCATCTGCAGATGGCTCTGTAGTTTATGCCACGTGGCCCCAAGCAGGGCACTGGCAGTGGCTGACCTTGCACCCCCTGGGGGGATCAGAACCAATGGACCCAGTGGACAACTTCAGATCATATCAGATTACAACTCTACCACCTCCATGAGTGACACACTCAAGGGGCAGACTTGATGAATACCAAAACCCCACTGAAGCAAGTCCTGCTCCATAAGGTCTGCACCTGCACAGACAGCAGCTCTTCCACAGTACTTGCAGACAGTCCTTGCACCAAATGGGCATGGGGGTCAATCCCTCCCAGGGCCACCAATAGCAATCAAGGCTCAACTACAACAGAACAGTGCACACAGCACATACAAGGGCACACCTGGGATGCCTAGCTCTAGCAACTTGGAAAACTGTTCCACTG